>JACBYL010000987.1:0-63685 GCA_015266385.1 Trichoderma oligosporum
GCCCTTTACCGGAAGGTCTCCTTGCGATCTCCACGCCGACACCGATTGCTGCACCAGTTGCGATATCAGGGGCAGCGGGAAATGCACCCGCCATCATCGATGCTTTAACTCCAAACGAGGTGGTTGATCCAAGCTCCTCAGAATCGTCAGTCTCCCATCAGCATATTATCCTCGAACCAACCGTCTATGTTCCTCCGCCTCGACCAAGCGTCCCTGAGGAACTAGATGTTGCTCCTGTCCAGCCATCATCCGAGTCTGCAGAGGGATCTCATAACAAGTCTTCATCCTCGTCAAGCTCAAGCTCAAGCTCAGAATCTAAATCGAGCCCAGAGTAGCATCGAAAGCTGATATGGAAATTTTGTTTATTCGCAAGATAACTGAATACCTTATTCAGAAAAAAAAAATTTAAAAGAGAAGAAAAAAAGATATCAAGGCGGTTGATTTAGCAAGAGTGGAAAAGCAGCGTGCTGAGAGCAATCTATTATCTCAGAGGAGGTAATGTAAGGAATACGCAACATAATAGATCTGAGGCTTGGGACACGGTAGTGGTAGTGGAAAAACTCGAAGTCTCTCTCTAACAAGTAACGATCGATACAGCTTTTACCTTACTTATCTTGTATCGTGACTAGTCCCTGCCGATGACATGCGACATGCTTACTGCTGTAGAGATAAGTCACGAGCAGCCGTGAAAATGATAGGGTCATAAGAATAGCGATTCACTTGTAAAACTTTCTTTATTATGATTATGCGGATTCTAGTTAGAATACTCTTATGGAAATGCTCTCTCTTTTGTCCATATTTTGCGATCACCCAATGATAACAGCCACCGACTTTATTAGTTTATCACATCGTGAGAGAGGGGAATAGGAGAGGAAGGGAGAGAGTGAGAGAGACCAGTAGGAAGCCGGAAAAGTGACAGATGAACATCTCCTAGGGTTCCAATTGCTCCTTCTAGCAAAGAGCATCTTTTCCTCTCCACATGGCAATAATTTCTGGAAATTTGCTCAAATACCCTCAACTGCAGCTCAACAACAAGAAGCTCATTTGGAAGATAAGGTAGTACAGTGTAGAAAGAATTCGAAAGAATTTGTAGTTTCCCTAAGGTATGTACCAATTATAAGCCGGTAATACCAATGCGCTCGAGTAAAAGTACTTTTCGGTAACCCCGATCTGAGATTGAAGACAGCTTTCAGTTCTCTCCCTCCTCTTTTCTCCCTCCTCTTTTCTCTCTCTCTCCCTCTCTCTTTTAGGCCTCTTGTCAAGCGAACTTTTCTTCTCCGTTTCTTCTCCTACCCTACGCTGGCTCCAACATCTGTTTCTAAATTCACTTCTTTCTCCTCGATTTCGACAAATCATAATGGATATGAACATGCCGTCTAGCACTACTGCGATCGGTCCCAACCCTACTAGCAGTATGGAAAGCATGAGCATGGGAGGCAGCTGCAAGATTTCTGTAACAATATTCCCCAGGCCACGATATTCTCCAATATCATCACACAAAGAAAGAAAGGAGAAAAAAAAAAAAACTAACCTCAATCTAGATGTTATGGAACTGGAACGTCCAAGATGCCTGCTTCATCTCCGAGAGCTGGCACATCACTTCAAAGGGCATGTTTGCGGGTTCCTGCATTGGTGTCATCTTCCTCGTCATCACCCTTGAGTTCCTCCGTCGCTTGTCCAAAGAGTACGATCGTTTCCTAGTCGAGCAGCACACTGCAAGACTTCAGGACCTCTCTGCTCCCCCCAGCCTCGCAGCCAAGCCAACAAACACGGCTCTCAACGTGGAATCTGGGTCTGTCAACAGCCAGGAGGCGGCACGCGCTGCCGTAATTGCCATACCGCCTTTCCGTCCAAGTGTGATCCAGCAGGCTACCCGTGCGTTGCTGCACATGATACAGTTTGCTATCGCATACTTTGTCATGTTGCTAGCAATGTACTATAACGGATACTTCATCATCTGCATCTTTATTGGTGCTTACATTGGCGCTTTCATTTTCCAATGGGAGCCATTGACCGCAGGGTGAGACAAAACGCCAAGAACATCTTCATCGGCATTTGGGCACCTAAAAGTTTGGTTGTTTGCTAACATACTCGAAGCACCAAGCAAACGAGTGTCATCAATGAGGCCACTGTCTGCTGTGGCTAGATACGGGCTGTTATGTTTTCCCAATATTAGTTAAGACGATACGATGGTCATGACCATATAACACAATATATAAACCATCGGGATAGATCAAGGGCAGCATAGCTTGTGGGGAGAAATGCGCAAGTTTTGTCACTCCAAGATGTGTATTTCCACTATCGTCAATGTAATTTTTTAACAAAGATTAGCCAGATCGCTCTCTCATTTTATCTCTTCAATATATGGGGAGAACTGACAGTTGTTATCTAGAACTTATTAAATTTCCAGGAATCCAGTTCCGGTAAATGACATAACGCCTAGTAGGAGGCAAATGCTTGATACTTCCGTAGCAAACAAGATTCTAATATAACAAACCCAAAGCCAACAGTTTTAACCTCGCTTTACTTCATCAGATAACCCCGCTGTACTGTATACTCAACCTGGACGAGACGAAATAGCACAAAATTAGAGAGAAAAAAAATTTATGATGCGAGGGGGGGTATCACAATAACACAACTCCATGTCCTAGAATATTCATGCACTGAGCAACGTCAAAGCTATCATCCAGAGGGCGCCGAGCCCAGACTTGCTCCATGATATTCATCGCTTCCCTGAGCGATCCAAATAACTGCAATCCACCTAGCCGAGCTATCATCTCCACATACTTGCACTCCTCTTCTGGGGATGCTAGGCAACCAGCCACACATAAGGGCCAGGCCAACGCCCCCAGACAAGTTCCACGTGGAAGATTGTATAGTAGTTCAGTGGTACTGGACACGGCGCATCTTATTTCTGGGCATGAGGGCTGCCAACCCGTAAGAACGGTGTGTAGGTAGATTAACGCCGCATTCAGCCAAATCGTGTTATGCATTGCATACGAAGGCTGCTCACTAAGAACCGGTACCGAGATGACTGTAGCAAACGTATCAGGCGGCGGACCCGTTGTTTGAATAGCCATAATGCCTCCTTTGATCGCATCTAGCAACACCTGGCCTCGGGATATGAGCTCATTGACTGATAAAGAACCGGCCAAACTTTGTGCCTTTTTCCAAGAGTGCAGAGACGCAATGTCGCCAATGACCTGGAGAACCCAATTATGCAGCCCACGAAACTCTTCCATGCGGAGGGGCGCTTCTCCCATGGTGCAGGGGCTCCAGTCTGACATATTGCATGACGGGATGACGGCGTTTTGATAGCTATACAGCCGAGGCTGGCATCCGAGCGTAACGCTCGACAATATGTCAACATAGAGCAAGTTGGCCGTGAAAAATCTACAAGCTGCTTGGCTGCTGCTCCATGGCCGCTTCATACCCATTTCTGGCGGCGGCCAGCGCGTATTCACTAAACCTTGCAGCATATCTGCCCAGTCATCTGGGCTCGGTAGAATCTGCCGAAAAAGCGCAATGGCAGCATCAAGGTGCAGTTTCCAGTTATCCCGGTTACCCATGGCAACTTCGAAGATGAGCAGCTGAATGATGCTCTCCATGACAACCAAGCCTTCTCGTGGCTTCATCCTGCGGTGATCTAGCGAGCTGACCTCCCTTTGCAGCTCTCGCAGACCTAGCTCCATCTGGCTCTGCAAGTTTTCGTTCATCTTCCCCAAACACTCTTCATGTTCCGGTTCTCCATTGTTCAGAATCAATGCAAAGTAATAAGACGCGAGTGACATGGTGATGTGATAGAGAGATTTGTTATTAGATTGTAAAACATCTAGAACCCATCCTCGGCCACCGACAAGGATGTGAGGTCGATAGTGGGGGAATAGATGAGGGAAGACGTAGTCCAAGTAGATGCACGCGTAGTGAATGTCCGACGAACGCTCAGCCTCGGCCTGCTCATCCTCCTCCCTGGTGAAGATTTGACTGTGCCAAGGAATCTCTGGGGGGGAAGTGCCCGCCGTGCTGCCAGAGACGTGGCTATTGGGCGATTCTTTGCTAGAGGGCGGCGCCGACGTGCTAGTGTATCCGCGCTCCAGATCGTTGGGTTTATCAACCGTCTCGTCAGCGTCGCTATTTAGGTTGACATTCCTGGTCCCGGACTCTAGCATCTCGAGATACTTGCGATCCCGCCTCTGGCTAGCCTGTTTCTTGACCTGCGACTTGACAAGCTCGGCCATCTCCTTTTGCCTCCTGCCGCCATCCATCCAGTCGGGCTTCGTATCTCCAGAATGACACGTGATTTCCAGTGCCGCACACCCCGAGCAGACAGGCCGACGCTCATCGCATTTCTTGCGACGCAGCCTACAGGTGTAGCACCCGGACTGAGAGCGGACCTTGGAAGATAGGAGGTGCTTTAAGGAAGACATGTTTCCGACACAATTAATTAAGAATTAACCTTTCCCAGTTGGCCGCAAATGGCGATTAGTTTTGCACTATGATAGATCGTTTGTTGGAGGTGTTTCTGACGACAAAATTACCGGCTTGAGTTGGATGAAGATGAAGGTTACTAATGCAACTTCACAGGGGTTACTTATTAAACTGGTAATAATAGTACGGAGTACTTGTAAGTACACACACATGTATGTGCTGCCTACCAATTTTAGACCTAGCAGAGTGTAATGGTACTTTACGGAATTCCGATTAGTAAGCCCTTGTTCACAGTTTCTCCAGTACTTTGAAGGAAATACGAAGAACGGAGTTAAAGTGTTATGCATTTTCGCACAGTGTTGAATTTAAGCCAAATTGAGGACTTTTTAAAACATTTACTAAGTACCGTACTTATTATGCTATTTTGCAAAGTTCTATCATTAATAATAACCATCCGATTATCAAGTATCCTGTACTTGATTTAGCTTTGTCCCTTTTTGTTTTCCCAAGCCGCAATCCAACTTAGACTCAACATTCCTTAGTGATCCGTATTAGAGTAACCAAAACCACCAATAACCAGCCCATCATACATTAAGTTTAATCATATCTTTTACACGTATACAATATTCAAAAACATCAAGCTTTTCCTCCAAACAACGTCTGTCTTCTTTCCAACAAACCCAAGTCCCACCAGCCTTCTATTCGCTGAAGAAGCGTCTTGCGCTTCGCTTTCCAAGTCGCTGACATGGGACTTGCGGGGGGTGTGCCAATACCTGATGGCGATGGAGCCGGAGGAGATAGCAACTTTGGTTTAGAGATGGAAGCTGGAAGCGGTGGCAGTGGTGGCATCTCCTCGATCGGATAAGCAATGCTACGCTCATATGGCCGCTTTGCCCTTTTCGCTGCCGTGGGGGGCGGGGGGAAGTAAGGATAACGGTCGTTGAGAATCTGGACGGGTATGTTCATGTCTAGATCCTCATCGCTACTATCATACAATGACCTCTTTTCCTGGTGCTGTGTCCTCGTCATGGCCATTGTCCCGAGGCTCTGGGCCTTGCGTAGGACATTTGGAGTTGGAGGCACCCCCGAAAAACCGTCACGGCAGCCGTGCCCTCATTCATAATCAACTGTCTTGCGAGAGCGGCTCGCACCTCCCTTGACGCGCCTCCAGAGGCAGATGGCAGTAGCAGCTGATATAAAGAACAGTATAGAGGTTGCGATGGATAGGCCCCATATGGCCTTGATCTCGTAGCATGTCGTTCTGCTCGGATCAACCCATCGAAAGGAGTTAGATGTGACTTGCTTAACATTGGTGAAGAGCGAGTATATGAAATTGCCTGTATTTCCTTTCTTGGGAAAGGCCTTGCAATTGAGGTAGCTGACCGGCTTGCCAAGAACACAAGCCACAACGGTAGAGGCGATGAAAAAAAGGCAATCTGCTCCCGTAGCAATGAGAAGAGGAAGCATATGATCCCAATAGAGAATGTAAGTGATGACGATGTAAATCATAGCCAAACAGGACTATTGTAGTTGGTTTAGTTTTCAAAACCATTCATGGAGGAAACATCAAAGTTAAAACTCACCACAACCAGTGTGCCAATAAGGGCAGGCGGAGCAGAAAAGGAACTTGAGACCAGCTCTGCAACAAAGTTGCTTGTAAGACCAATAATCGAGATGAGCGACACTGCCTGCAGAAGTCTCATAGCCGTGAACGTTGCGCCCAGAGCGCCAAAGGCCGGTGGAGAACCCATTTTGATGGGAGGCAATGTTTGGAGTGAAAGTCTTGGTCTCGTGCTTTTCGCCGTCTTAAGGGGAAGATGTTTGGAATAGAAAGGAGTGGAAGACGGAGAAAGTGTAAGGGACGGAATTGTGTTGACGGGTATCGACCACGAAAGGGTCGAAAATGGTAGTGAAAAAAAGGGGAGGAAGAAGGATTAATTGGATTCGTATAAATCGTGTCTCTTTAAAACAAGAGACTAGAAGAGAGAGAGAGAGAGAGATGTCTGAAGTATATTATTAGATGGGAAAAAGAAAGGCGTAAATTTCGAAGGAACACGTAAGTTTTATATAATCTCGTGAACCATGAACCAAGAAGGAGAGAGAGAGAGATAGAAATAAATAGAAAGATGGATGGAGACAGAGACTAGAAAAAAGAAAGTAAAGGAAATACAACGACGAGGGGAAAAAGGAAATATCTTATTTAGTTGAATTAATCACTCAAAGGAAAGAGAAGTTTAGATGCAAGGGAGGCTCAAGGCTCTCTTTTATAGTATGCTGCTGCTTCCTAAATGTATGTACTCGAGACACCACTCACGCTGAGATCGGTGTGGCTCCAAGAACTTACTTGTTGTGGTCTTCTGTAGCCGAGCGAGACAAAATAGGCGCGTCATGTTTCAGGTCTAATCTTCCTTCTATCCATCCATACAGATTAATAGTTCTCTAGACCCTCAAGTAAGAGAAGAAACTTGTTCTGACCTCGAGCTGTGTACCTGGTTAGCAAACCCTGCAAGGTTTCACGGTGTGAGCAGCCGCCTGCCAGCCAATAGAAAGAGTGCACTCCACATCTAACCTATCGGCTTTTATAAATCGTTAAGGCGCTATTTGTTGCCCACGAATACAATGTTTTTAATGTGGTTTTTTTTCTTGGAGATGATCATGATTTAAGCGCTGGCGTTAGAAACTTCTGCGGCCGGAAGATGGTGCCCCACCCGCCCGACGATTGGATCGGAGGGTTCCGATGAGTTTGATGGTCCCTGTCCGGATCGCGTGCCTGTGCAGCAGACAATGAGGCTCAGCTGGCTGACAGTTTTGGCTACAGGGCGGCTACATGGCTGGCCGCATGTTTGTAGAAGCGAAAGAAAAAAATAGCCCGGATACCGAATAAAGCCAACGACTTTGACGGCTAGATGGCTGGGCTCATTGTAGAGGATGAAACGCCTCGGAACATCTGTGTGTTATTTATGCATGTCGAGTGGCTTTGGATCCGGTTGGCTGTTTCAAGCTATTTTTGAATTCATCAACATGTGCGCCATACGCCTATCTAAGATCCTATCATCAAAAAAATGCTGCATCCTCATCGCTTTGTAGTATTCGGGATGGCCTTGAACTATAACTTTTTGATGAAAATCGTTCCAGCCGCCACAATTCAGATTATTTTAGACTATTTCCCCACTATCCTGTCCGAAAGTGACTGTCTTATCTCATGTACTCATTACCCGAGCAAATCACCAGAGGCAGAGTCACTTTGTGTGGTTGGAGAAGATGTTGATGCCGGTGCTCCCCAGATACCAGCGCTACTCTTCTCCTTAGCCAATTGGCCCAATGCTGGCCCGGCAGTGGGCGTGCTGGACTTCTTGATACCAACACTTGCCTTACCCCAGAGAGCACCAAAGGCATCTCCACCGGCACCAGCCGCTGCTTTGTCATTGGACTTGTTGGTGGCGGGCTGTAGACTGGCAGTGGGAGTCTTGGAAGAAGAAATGGAAGACCCAGTCGGGTGAGCCTGAACGGTGCCAAAGTAATTTGGTCCTGTAGGTTGGTAGCTGGTGGGCTTGGCAGGCTGAATTGGCACGCTGAATGCTGAGCTCGCAGCAGGTGTCGGGTTGGCGCTGCTGATAGGTGAGATTGAAGCGATGTTGACCATGTTACTTATGCCCGCCTGCTGCGGAGCTGATAGTGGTTTTGGAGCAGCGAATTGTGTGGTCGAATAATTGGCCGAAGTTGGTGATAGGGGCTGGGAAAATCCAGACGCTGCTGATGCTACAGGTTGGGCTGCTGGGGCCGCCGATTGGAAGTCGTCAAACTCATCATCGTCATCGTTAGCGGCAGTAGCGGCATTGTTTGCGCCGGCAAAATTACTCAAGCCAGAGCTGCTTGGGGCTGCCGGCGCAGGTTCATCAAATGAGAAGAGATCTACTTCAGGCTCTTTTTGCTTGGGAGGCGGCGCTGCGGGTTTTTTGGCTGGAGAACGCTCCGAAGCCCTCGCTGGACGGGACGAGCTGGCAGCAGGCCGTTCTCCCTCATCAAATTCGTCGTACTCTTCGAACCTCTCTGAATGGTTTTGGGTATCACGGAAGTCGCTCGCTTGGCCGCCAAAGCCGCCGCCATCGCCATATACACCGCCGGAATATCCACCGAATTCTGTAGAGCCGCCACCACCGTAGCTGGACTCATTGCCGAAGCCTCCATAACGGCTGCCACTTGAGAAACCACTACCAAAAGTCGAGCCTCCTTCAGCACCAGTATACTTATTCTTTGTTACTCGTGCCTTTTTGCGCTCTGAGCGGATCCGTTCGACGTCACCTAAGAGCTCAGCAAGTTCCTTAGCTCGGTTCCGAACGTTGATGCCTTGGTCTTTGCCATTTTGGTCAATGAAATGAAATTGGCGCAGCATCTTCAAAAGAGTAATGTGTCCACGGGCGTCGTCAATAACGCGTTCTGACCCATGCTTGATGAGAAATTCGAGCAATTGCAAACTCTTGTAGATTTGACGCCATTCTTCTGCGGACTTTTCTGTGAATCGACGATAGATCATTGGCATGATCTCGTTGAGTTGTTGGCTAGTCGGCATTAGATTTTTTGACATAAAACCCACTCATCCGAGTACTGATGCATACTAATTGAATGTGCCATTGGCAATCTCTTGCATCAAGGATGATGATGCTCCCCATGGCTCGTTGTTTGTCGCCTCTCGTACCTGACGCGCTACGTCTTAGCAAATATCTTTCGACACATTGCCATTGCTCCAGCGAACCTTTGCTTCCATCTCAGTATAATTCATAACAGCTAGTAGTCGCGTTAGTATAAATCTCATAAACAGCCATAATTAGGCAACGAGGTTCTCATACCATTCTGCGCTTTCCGAAACCCGGCCTTGAGATCGTACAAGGTCAGGTTCGAAACCGTATTCTTCAAATCGTTGAAATCCATCTTGGCTGGACCCGAGCAAGGAAGTGGGCGCGAAAGAAAAAGTTGTCGAGAGAGAGAGTTGATGGCAGAGCCAAGCGGGTGACAAGACTGGTGATGGCTACGGTGTTGCCGAGCCTGGACACTTGGACACAAGTTGTTGGGTCCACTGGGAGACCAGGAGGCGCACGAGCACAGTCACGTGAGATAAGCCAACGCTCGATAATCAAGCTTCGCTGTACGAAGTGCTACTCTACAGTTGTCTTGGGGTAATTAAAAGGCATGAAATTGATAATAATCATTACTCTTAAACTGGATTTGATTTATGATGCACCGATTGTAATGTAATTATAAGGATTAGCATGTTTAGGCTTGTGATGCATTAATGAATTCATAAGGCACTTACGCTGTCCCAATTGAATTGCTTTAAGTCTCCGTTGACCGACTTGCTGGACCGATCCATGTGGGCTTCGTACTGTAGTCGCCTCCAACCTGAGACTTCAGGCCAGAATACCAGCACTGCGTTAGTACTTGATCAATTACTCTGTAGTAATTGACATCACCCAAAAATTTTCAAATCTTCTGTGAGCTATCCCATCAACCTCCCGAGTTTTCTTATAAGCTTTGTCTTCGGTCGGTTTATTCTGCGTAGAATTATCGGTTTCCCATTGTAATATTTGACCCGAAGGTATGCTGCTCCCCGTTCCCCCCCCCTTCTCTTTTGCTCTCCCAATTCGTTTTCCCAGCATCCTCTATACAAATGGAAAATAGAACCTGGGACCACGCAAAGATTTATGAGAGAGATTACCTTGGGACTACGCCTTACCTGTTTGCCCTTATCTGGCCTGAGCCAATTGCCCATCGCTCAGGAAAATCGCAACCGTCTGACGGGTTTGCCTCGGAATTGGACCGCTTTTTGACAATCGCCGGCGCAAAAAATCCAAACAACCAGTTTTCTTTTGAGCATGGGCCAAATGATAGGCCGAGCATCTCCGCACGCAGGAGACAGGTTGGAGGTCTTCTTGTTTTTACCATCCAATGAACGGGGAGCGTCTTCCCCCTAGCCCGCCTGCAATCTTGGCGCACACCAAGTCACGTCAGCTCCTTGCGATCGGAAGTCCCAACGAGTTAATAATGGTCCAATTGAGCGGCAGTCCAACCGAGGAAAGTCGAGCCGCCAACAATTCCGATGGCTCTTGGCCAGGCAAAAAAAAAAAAAAAAAAAAACTCCAGCCTGAGTCTGGTGATTCTTATTGATTGAGCAATTGTCACTACAAGGCCTTTGGCTGAGCCACAAAAAGCTTCAAAAGCTTCCAGAGCTCTAGTAGCTGCTGCCAGCTAAATTCGCTTGGCCAGGCCGCCTACGTCAAGCTGCTGCGTACCCTGGATCAAAGCCACGTGACTTGTTCTTCTCCTCTCACCCCACCCGTCCACCTGTTGTCGCAATCTCATTGGCCACGACGACCACTGCTAACAATTTACCCCTCCAGCACGTTCAAAATGAGATCAGCTTTCTTCAAACCCCTCCTACCCCGCCATAACTTCTGCTCCCCAGGCTTAAGAACTTTCTCTCTTTCTCAACGCCTTATCACACCTTCATACACCTTCGCGTCCCCTCGATTCTATTCACAGCCCGCCAAAATGCCTAACACTAAGGTGTAAGTTTGTATGGGCTCCTACATGCATGGTGCTATCTCTAATGCTTCCATTATAGTTACTTCGACATCAGCTGGAAGGGCCCCGTCTTCAGAGACGGTAAGCCTACTGCTGACATCCAGGGTGAGTTTCTTTGTTCTTTAAAGTCTATTTGCTAGTATTTTTCATGGGAAAGGGAAATCCCAATAGAGAGAGCATTGGGTTGAATTAATGCGTCGTTTTTTTCCCTCTTTTTTTTTTTTTTGGTCTTGAGGACCCCCTTTACCATCATCATTTGCTGGTCTGATTGGACCAGCGGAGACATCATCCCCTCTTCTCCAAATTCCTCTGAAACATACAACTGTCCAATGAAGCTTAGCATTAATGTGTCTGTGAAAACAGAGCAAACCGGTCGCATCAACTTCAACCTCTTTGACGACGTTGTCCCCAAGACCGCCGAGAACTTCCGTGCTCTTTGCACCGGCGAGAAGGGCTTCGGCTACAAGGGCTCATCTTTCCACCGAATCATCCCTAACTTCATGCTCCAGGGTGGCGATTTCACTCGTGGTAACGTATGGAAGTCTCGTCAAAGAAATTGTGGAAAAAAGATTAATTAACAAATTCTTAGGGTACCGGTGGCAAGTCCATCTATGGCGAGAAGTTTGCCGATGAAAACTTCCAGCTGAAGCACGACAAGCCTGGTTTGTTGTCCATGGCTAACGCTGGCCCCAACACGTAAGCTTATTAACTACCATACTATGCCATAACCATTATCTAATGCTCGCCAAACTAGCAACGGCTCCCAATTCTTCATTACCACTGTCGTTACCTCCTGGCTAAACGGCCGCCACGTTGTCTTCGGCGAGGTCGCTGATCAGGCCTCCCTGGACATTGTCAAGGCTCTTGAGGCCACTGGCCGCGATGACGGCAAGGTGAAGTATGAGCCTCGCCCTACCATTGTCGACAGCGGTGTCTTGTAAGCTCGTGTAAACTAGCTACATGCTCTGTATCACCGTTTGGTGGCAGATTTTAAAGACCATGAATCTTTGGGCCGGATAAAAAAGGGATTCCAGAAAGCGACTACCACGGTATCTCGCCATATCCTTTAGCCAATCAATTTAGGTTGCTACAAAGCAAAAAACAAAACAAATATAAGTCTATTGCATCGAATAGCAAGGTTGTGTCGTGTAACCATCTATATCTAAGCTAAAGTTAGGTGAGTATGAGGTGCCAACCTCTTTGTAAATAAAGGAAAGAAGTACCCATGCAAAAAAAAAAAAAAAAAAACGTGATAAATAATCCTTCTATTGAGGAATATTATAGTCTCCGGGCTAATATAGCGCCGGGACATAAGTAATACGAATCAATACACTATACCTACGCTCAATCTTTGCGGTAACCTATTTTGATAAGGTAGTATCCGTCATACGCCAAGTGCCAAGTATATATCCCTGATAGAACTGGGGACGCCCTATGCCAAAAAAAAAAAAAACTCCAAACAATGCAAAATTGATAGACTCCGTATTCTTCAGAATATCTCCTTGCCTAGCCACTTTTTAAAATATTCACAATTGCTGGGGCCTACAGGACCGCCTTCCTCGCATAGATCAAAGACGGGGCATCGGCCACAAGGCGCTTCCGCCAGCGGACTGATGTAGAGTTCTGGTCCGCCGTCGCGGCCGGAAGGGTCTTCACGACCAGCCCAGCTCTCGACAGATTGCTTAGCGATGCGTGATACGCGATAGCCTATCTTGCCGGCGACTTTGATGGGCTCGATGAGGTTGTCCCAGACGAGGACGTCAATGAGCTTCTTGACGTCTACTTCGGTTAGGATGGTGTTGTTAGTGATGCCACTAGTGGAAAGGAGGCGGGCGATATCGCGGACGGTAGGATAGGCCATGTAGCCGGCTGGTAGGGGCAAGAGAGCGGGTTCCCGCCGAGAAGGAGTTGAGGTGGGAAGGAATGAAGAAGAAGAAGAAGAAGACGTTTTGGCAACCTTGGCGATGGGGGCAACTGCTTTTGCTTCCATTTCAGAAGCGTCGCGCTTTTTCCCCTTTGCGTCCCCGAGGCCACCCTTTATCACTCCTTTCTTGGGGGCTTGTGCGGCTCTAGCTGCGCCGCTGTGGGTGCTATGGTAACTACTTTGTCTTTTGATGAAGTCGAACACGACGCGCTGTAAGTCCTCGATGAAAGCCTCATCCAAGTCTTGATCGGTATACCATGGCCCTCCTGTAGCACGATCGCTCGGTCTGATGGAGGCTTTGATGTACATTTTCTTGTTGGGATGTTCAACATTTTTGAAGGGCGCAATGAGGCCCTTTGTCTGAAGCTGCTTGATGGCATTCTTGAGGACCGAGTCGTGCATGTTGAGACGCTTCTGCAGCGTCTGCGTCCAGATCCCATCGCCGCCCGAGTCATCAATCAGCGAGTAAACCATGACTTGTTCGTCTGTCGTACATTGTTTGTATCTATAATACATGGCCAGAGCCGACCACTACCGTTAGCCTTATGTTTTTTTCCCTTTTCCTCTTCTATTTCAAAACCAGGGGTTATTAAATATATCTTACTTATGCGCCTCTTGCTTATCGCGCCACTTCCACAGAACCTGCCCCGACGCCTCTCTCATAGTAATAAACAGCTTGTCATCGCTGAGCGACTGTACGACCCGCGCAAGAAGCAGCAGATCCCGATTGGGAATGACGTCCAGCCTGAGGAGGTCATCCTGCGAGAACATGTCACTGGTCTCTCTGCATCGTTCATACAGTAGCTCCTTCAACACGGCCAGCTTCGCGGTATCCGCATCGCCATTGGTCCTTGAAGGGCCAGCCCCAGTGACAGAGGCCGACATTGTACTATATGGAAGACTCGAAAGTCCCCTTTAAAAAATGCTGCTGGAGCGAGTGTGGCTGGTCTGCGGAAAAAAAAAAGGACAAAAAAAAGTAAAAGTTTGTTGGATGTTTAACTCCGAATAATAGATAAGTCGAGTCTCGAATCTTTCTGGGCTGCCTTTCTCTTCTTCTTCTACTTGCTTCTCCTCCAAGTTGCTAGGAATAAAATAAAATAAAATCAGCAAACTCTCTCAATAAGTCTCTAGTCGACAGATGTTGTTAAAATGCTACATTGATTAGGTGGATTAAATTATAAGACTCTCTCTCTCTCTTTTTCATCCTGTTGGTGATGGACTACTAAGGTGCGTACAGTTTCATGGTGGGACACGAGCTTACTTTTTTTTTTTTTTTAAACCTAGGCTTGAGCAATGAGAGGGTGGGTGGGTACCTTGCAGAAGCCTTGCATGTCGGGAGAATTTCGGCAATCAACAGCTGGCGGGGGCGGGGCGTTGTCGCGAGATATACTTCAACGGCATAAGGCATAAGTTGATAGAGTGAGTACACGCTTGTCATGTAACAATATTTACTACCAAGTACTACCGATGAAAGGCAGCTTGGCTTTACAGGATCCTTTGAATAGATTGAAGAATTTGCTAGTGAATATTGAGTAATTGAAATTGTATTGTTTGGTGCGCTATGATTTGGACTCCACGTAAATCGAAAATGAAAATCAGCCAAGGCTTACAAAAGAAAAAAAGAAAAGAGAAACAAAAAAGTAATAGCCTGGCGCTTGACAGATGACTGAACATTGCCATCATCTGTCTATCTGTCCTGCGAGTATTCTTCACACCAAAAACGCCTTTCGCCCCATACCCATCTGTTCTACAATATAAAACTTGCATCGAGCATGTCACCGTAATGACATCAATTGGATCAGAATTCCGATACTCCGTATAAGCCAAATCAAAGGGCCATGTAATCCTCCAACGTAGAAATACATGGAGGATTCTCAAGGAGCTGGCGAGCTGGCCTTCTTGGGCTCTGCCTCGGCCTTTTCTTGGTCAACTTCCATAGCGTCTGTGGACTGCTCTTCTTTCTCTTTAGCATCAGATGCCTCAGGAGATTTCTCTGGCTCAGCTTCAGCAGGTTTTGATTCTTCTGGGGCAGTTGGATTTTCAGCAGTAGTCGGTTCAGGTTCATCTGCTGGCTTTTCTTCCACTACTGGGCTCTTGCTGGGAACACGATCGGGTACCGTTTCAGGCTCAATGTCCTCTTTCTTAATAGTTGTCTCTTCTTTAGATTCTGTAGGTTCAGGGTCGGCCATACCAACATCACCATCGCCATCCACTTTTTCCTCTTCTTTTTCGGCCTCCTTTTCCTTTTCAGCTTCTATAGGCTCGGGTTCTTTTTCAACTGAAACCTTTTCTTGTTCAGCTACAGCAGGAGCGAAGTCTTCGATAGTGTCATCATTAATGTCGTGGGAATCCTCTGTGGCTGGCTCCTCGGGCGCGCCGCCGTTTGTAGCAGTGGCAGGAGACGCACGTTCGCTGTTGTCCTCTTTGTCACCTTTACGGAAATCTGTAAAGGTCCTTTTGTTGCTGTTGCTGCGACGGGTCGCTCCATTTGCGCGACTCATGTCCTCGTCATCGCTCGCTTCAAATTCAGCCTCGTGCTCAACACGCTTCTCCCAGCGGCGCTCAGTCATTCGGACGTCCTTATTCTCGTCCTCGTCAAGGTCATCCAACTCGGCTTCCTCTTCATCAGTCATACCACCGAACGGTACCCGGGGAACGTCCTGCATCTGAACGGATGGAGCTGGGCCGGTATGGCGGAGGTTATCAATAACAGCAGCGGTAATCTTCTCCAGATACTCTCTGCTGTTAGAATTTTCCATATTAGATGATCTGACATTGAGCTCGAAATCAGGAGCATAATACTAGTCATCAAATTAGCATAAGCCTCCCTCTCTCACACACACACACACAATAAAGAAATGAAAGAGTAGAAGAAGGCTAATAGACAAACCTCGTAGTACTCGTTATATGGCAGAGTTCGGTCCATTTCTTGGCCAACGAGGACACCCGTCTCAAATGCCCATGTTCGAGCAACGTTGCGCATGGTGTAACCACCACCACCAAGAACCAGGGTGGGCAAATTGAAGCTCTTGACGAAGTTGACGCAATTGGCGTGGCCATCCATGCTTAGGTTGAAGGCACCCAGACGATCTCCTGACAGACTGTCTCCGCCGCACTGTAAAACAACAGCTTCTGGCTGGAAATATTTCATAACATTCTCAATAACCGGCTCGAAGATGGACTTGTACGAATCGTCTGTGATACCATCACGGAGAGGGAAGTTGACAGCGTAGTTCTTGCCTTGTCCAATACCAATGTCGCGAAGCTCGCCCGTGCCGGGGAAATATTCTCCATACTTGTGAAATGACACAGTCATGACACGATCGGTTGTGTAGAAAGCCTCCTCAACGCCATCGCCGTGATGAACGTCAATGTCGATGTAGAGCACGCGCTTCATGAATCGCAGGAGTTCGAGAATTCCAAGAACAATGTCTACCATTACGGTCTGGTTAGAAGAATATAATAGCAAGGTAGGGAGGGGTAGTGAAAACGCACCATTTACATAGCAGAAGCCACTTGCTTCACACTTTTTCGCGTGGTGTAGACCGCCGGCCCAGTTAATGGCGATATCGCACTTTTGTCGGTTGAGACGCGCTGCGCCTTCCATACTGCCACCAGCGCTGATACCGCAAAACTCAAAAAGGCCGTCAAAAACAGGACAATCATCGCCGACATTGTATTTTCCTTGTTCCCGCATATAGCTGTCCATGTTGTCAGGGGTGACTTTTTGGAGGAAATCGATGTAATCGTCAGTATGGAATTGTGTCATTTCGCCGCGAGTAGCTGGTTTAGCGCGCTATCGCCTTGTCAGCGTCTTGAGAATAACAGGTCCAATTAACAGTAGAGCGAATGATAAATCGTTGTAAACATACGTAAATCTCCATTTTCTGGTACAAGTTGTACTGCATAATCAGACTATGGGCTAATCGGATTCGATGAGGCTTCATCGGGTGACCAGTGACGTAGGCATAGTTTCCAATGTCAGAATCGTAAAAGTATGCAACTTTCTTCGGCGATGACCCATTGAGGGCTACTGAACCGAGGCCGGCCATGTTGCTGTCGCCCATTTCGTAATGTTGCGATGTAAGGAGCTGCTTGGGAGAGGCGTTTAGTCGGCGTGAACTTTATAATAATTATTTTTTCGTTAATGGGAGGAGAGGAAAGTGATAAGAGAAAAAAAAAAGTAGAAGAAGAAGAAGTAGAAGGAAAGAGAATTGAGCCGCGGGACGATTGATGTTTGGTCAAAGGTACCTCCACATGATTCTGTTGGCGACAAAGAAGTGAGCGGAAGTTGATTGATTATATAGCAATAATCAGTAACCGATAAACTCTCCTAGGAAAGCGCGGCAACCGGGGAAGAAGGCGGCTGTAGTTGTTAGGACACGCGGATAAACATTGCGGCGGCAAGGCTGCGAGAGTTCCCCTGCAAAGTCCGAAATTCTAAACCCAATAGAAAAGAGTTTGTCATCCTTAGCCGCGCTTTTGATTGGCCTGTGGGTGGCAGCCGTTTGAACCAAATCTAGACTAGCAAAATTTATGCCGGCCAGGCGGATGTTATTTTTGAGCTAGCAGATCGGAGAGCTTTTTACACGTGATGTGATTATTCAGCTTTCAACCCTTGCAGTAGTAGCAGGCTGCCGAACAACTGCGTCAACTGATAGTTACTATCAGCAAGCTACTACTGGAGAGCCTGGGCAGCATCACCCTTGAGCATTACACACGCCTTACCTTGTCGCTGCTACATGTTCTCATTCTAGTCTCTTTGCCATCTCTCTTAATATTAATTGTCCCAGCTGGTATCAGAAAAATCTAATCTGCTCATCAGTTTGATCATGGAGCGATTCAGGAACTTGTTAGGCGGAGGTGGCATGGGCTTGGGAGGAGTTACACCTGGCACGGTAAGCTTCAATTCATGACAGCATTGGGCTTCTTGAAGCTGATACGCGGCAAACCGAGCAAACAAATCAAAATGAAACTATACAAGGCCTTGCTAATATGTAATACTCCAGGATAATACCAACCTGATCGATAATTCAGAAACTGTCTACATCTCATCCTTGGCCCTGCTGAAAATGCTCCGTCATGGCCGTGCCGGTGTGCCGATGGAAGTCATGGGCCTCATGTTGGGCGAATTTGTCGACGATTTCACAGTCAAAGTCATGGATGTGTTTGCAATGCCACAAAGCGGGACGGGCGTTAGTGTTGAAGCTGTCGACCCTGTATTCCAGACCAAAATGATGGATATGTTACGACAGACTGGGAGGTAAGATAGCTGCCGATTCCCCCATAGCCCCTTAAATATGGATAACTAGAGCTAGTTCGACTGTTGTAAACTTGTGGCTGACGAAGATGACTGAACAGACCAGAAGCGGTTGTTGGATGGTACCATTCGCATCCTGGCTTTGGCTGCTGGCTTTCGTCTGTTGATATAAATACCCAGCAGTCGTTTGAGCAGCTGACGCCACGCGCAGTGGCAGTAGTTGTCGACCCCATACAATCGGTGAAAGGCAAGGTGGTGATCGATGCCTTCCGGCTTATCAACCCCCAGCTGCTCATGATGGGTCAGGAGCCTCGACAGAGCACAAGCAATCTTGGTCATCTCAATAAGCCATCCATCCAGGCCTTGATTCATGGGCTCAATAGGCATTACTACTCGATCGCCATCAACTATCGCAAGACGGCACTAGAAGAGAACATGCTGATGAATCTTCATAAGCATGTATGGACGGAGGCTCTAGATATGGACGATTTCCGGACGGAGGGACAAAAGAACAAGGACCGGCTACAGAGACTAGTTAGCCTGGCAGATGGCTACGAGAAACGAGTCAAGGAGGAGACGGAATTGACTAAGGATCAGCTCAAGACCCGCTACGTTGGCAAGTTGGATCCAAAGAAGCACTTGGAGGACGTAGGCCAGGAGCTCATTGAGGACAACATTGTGTCAGTTTCGAGGCAGATGATTGACAAGGAGGCGACAATGCCAAAGAAGAATGGGGTAGCAGGGACGGCTGCCCAATCGAAGAATGACGAGATGGAGGTGGAAGAAGAATTATAAAGGAGTAACGAAAGAAAAGAGGCTATTACTACTTCATACGAGGCACTACCACCCACATTACATAGTTGGGCGCGCACTTGGAGTTGGGAAACAGCGGCTCTGTAAAAATAATTCGCGTACTGTTGGGCGTTGAAGTCGGTCAGAACCACACGAGTTTTCTTTAAGACGCAGCCACGTAAAACTATCAGCTCTTATATGTTGGGGGTTAGGTCAGATGGTGGTTTAGCGTGACCAGTTGTGTGTCCGCGTGGAGTGGTAATCGTCGTCGTTGTCGTCGCTTTGGAGTGCTTTTTTAGTTAGCCCCCCCTGTACTGGGTGGGCACGAAGGAAGCTGTTCATCGGGCAGCAGGATTCATGATGTGTCGCTATTTTAATGATTTTTTTATTATTATCATGTCTTTGAACGGGGTTTTATTTCTTGCTCTTTACAAAGTACAAATGCTGGGGTATCTACCAAGGCTATCGTATTACCTAGTAGGTTAGGACCCTGTAGTTTTATTTTTAATTTTTCCTCGTTTCTGTTTCGTTTCAAAAACAGGCTAGTATCACATACAGATATAGCAATCTATAGATGAAAATCCAAGATTGAAGAAAAACGAAAAGAAAATTATTACGTCTTCCTTTCGCCACCTCTTCAAGACAAATCCCACGCTTCTTGTCGGATTTTTGTCTCGCTTGGGCATTGGGTTCCAACTTTGGCAGCAGTCACACGGTTGGTTTTCGCATCACCCGGCTGATTGGATTTGCGACACCCCGAATCCTCGAACCCCCCTCGACCCCTCGCCCTTCCCGAACCCTTGCTAACTTTGATACTTACCTAGTAGCAGGTAGTGGTAGGCAATGCCAATCAATAGAGAGAGGTTTTCGTCTCTCAGGGAGGGCAGGGAGGTGCCACTGAAAAAGATCCACGTCCGGCGCCCAAACAGCGATAGCCCACTCCCTGCCTCAGATGACGGCGGTCGCTGATTCATCGGCTGGGCTGCAGCAGCTGCAGGCCTTTTGGCGAGGGCCGCTGCAACCACTACTGCAACTGCGGACTGCTGCTGCTGCTGCATGAGTGGTGGGAAGGGGGAAGTAGATGCAGTACAGTACAAGTACTAGCAGGCAGATGTAGCCCCAAACGAAGAGAGACATTTGGGCTACCACTAATACTAATGCAAATGACGACGACAGCACAAACGATACTAATAACAATAACAATAATCATGATAATGAAAATGGTAATTGATGATCGCCAGCCCGCGTCAGGCGCCCAGCAGCAGCAAAGGAGGAGGATGCACAAGCCCTGCATCGAGCACCAATCCACTCCAGAGACGGCCTCAGCAAACACTGAAGCGACTTGGGCCAGTGGATGCCCCAGTGGATGCCCCAGTGGATGCCTCTCCCCCACCCCCGGGGATGCACGAGGAGCAGCACCAGCAGCCTCTAAATCAATATCATCAGCTGCGGCAGAAGCAGCCTTCCGGCAGTACTAGTACTTGACCACGGCTTGCTCGAATACTACTGGTGGTGCTATTCCTTGTACGGTTACCACTTCGTAGTACGGAGTAGTAGTACTACTACCTGTATTTATCTATTAGAATTACTGGCCCTAATATAATAGCGGCTGCGGCTGCATCAACGAATTGAATCAATCGCAAATGCCCTTCTAGCACGAGCATCAGCATCCAGCTCCGCTATCGACGCCTCCGTACTTGTACAGTGTTTGCAGGGGGGCGGCGCAGCGACATTATTCAAGACATTTCACTTCCGGCGCAGGAGAACCAGCAGCAAGGTACTTCTCTCTTATTATATTGCGTATTGCTTCTATTTCTAGATCTGTCTTCTGCCTCTGCTTTTTGCTTCTATTGCCGCTACATCTGCTGCCAACGTGGCAACAGCCATCTATAATCTTAATATACTGCTGCGATTATCGCGGCGACGACAGCGGTTAATCAAGCCGATCCGCTCGCGAGCCCCTGCTGCTGCTGCTGCTGCTGCTGTGCCGCCATCGCCATCACCTGCAGCAGCCGCAGCCGCAACAATAACAAAAAAAAAAAAAAAGCAACAAAAAAAAAAAAAAAAAAAAAGCATCGCATCTTTGCCTCCTCCCCTGCGCCGCGACCCCAGGCGCCGGGATCTCGCCCATCGATTAACAGGGTTAATAATAGTTCTACTGCTACGGAGTACTGCTGCTGCTGCTTCCTCTTATTCTACGACTTCCACCATCAACGCCGGCTACAAGTACAGTAAACGTGGTGGCTGTGGTGGTGCTGGCCGTAGAAGGTGGCAGGGGGCTGCTACACCAGCATCATCACCTTTTACTGGCACCACGATCAATATACCTTTTCCTCATCTCCATTCAAACTGCCCTCGTCCTCCCCAAACTTGATGATGGATGTCGCCACCGTCAACGAAGTCATTGAGTGCATTGGTCGCCTCTTTGATCACATTCCCTACGCAGTTTGCGGTACCGCCGCCCTCATCTATTACGGCTATCGCGCCTACTTTCCAGACCACGTGAGCATCACCTGTCCTGAAGAGTCTAAAGAAGCAATTCGCTGCTGGGCTCTAGCTAAAGGCATGACCCCGTCGCCCGACAATCCTGATGGCTTCACCGTACGTGTCGCCAGCGGACGGTCTTGTGCTGTATGCATCAAATTCATGAAGAACGGCTTCGAGGCACTAGAGCGAGTTCGAGTTGGCCAGGGACAGGCCAACATGGTGACGCTACCAAGTATCGCCAATACTATCGCCCGCAGCTATGTCTTTCGGTTGCATAATTCCTCGACTGAACGCCAGGCTCTCTATGCGCGGTACTTGGCCTGGACTCTCAAACGCATGGCCGACATCTCTCCTGCAGACCCGGTCCAGCGCCTTACTCCGGACCGCGCCCGAGACATTATTAGCCGGTCTTTTTGGATACCCTTCACGCTCTCTTATCCCGAGACTGTGCCGCTCTTTTCTGCCGCCGGACTTGAGATCCAGGGCGATGGGCTGATGATCTGGCAAACCGAGGACCAGAGTGTGGCGCTTCAGCGGTCCAGGCGGTCATCGTCGAGCCGTTATAGCTTTAGCAGTAGGAACCACAACTACCAGAGGCATCATAGCCGCCATGACTCTGATCTTTCAGAGTCTGAGAACAGCAACACACCTCCATCTCTCCGCAGAGTCACCAAGCGACTACCAGGCGTCCGGCCTCTGTTAACGTCCGCATTCTCTTCACCATCTACCTCTGGCTCCGAATTCTCTCACTCAGTCGAAGCCTACTCACCACAATTCATTCTTGCATCCCCTCTCATATCGCCCACCTCAAGAATGCCGCCACCTCCCTTTGCAACCTATCACCATCATCATATTCTTCCTTTCTCGCCCTCAGACTCTACTCCCCATATTCCACCACTAGGCCCTCCGCCTTTACCAAGACGATCAGTGTCAACACGCCATGCGCCAAGGCCATGGACATAAATTAAACCACCTATGGGCTAAGTTGCCGTGTGCATCCCTATTTCACTGTCCAACAAGGAGGGTGTCACGATCAAATTCAAACGCAGGGGATTTTTTTTTTTTTTTAACTCCCAACCGATCTACTTCAAATTCTACTTTTCTCATCTAACTAAAAGATGAGTTAAAGGCTGGGCAGCCAAGTCTAATGACTTTGCTCTTTTTTTTTTTGTTTTTTTGTTTTTGTTTTTTTCTTGCCTTATTTCTTTTGTTTCTTTTTTCTTCTCATTTCTGACAGCCATTTAAATTGACGGAGATGGATCTTAACAGGCTATTTATTTTACTTCTTAACAACCCCATTTTTTTTTTCTATGTTCCAATTTCTCTTTTCTTCTTTGCTCTTATACGATGGAGTTTCTGTTTGTTCCAAGAAACAACGATTGATGGATATGGATATGGATATGGGTCGGCTATGATATAACAGGAAGATTTAATACTGATGAATCAAAGTCAAACGAAGGATATGTAAAACGAGAAAAGAAGGATGATTCCATGGGGAATAAAAAAAAAGAAACACCTAGCAAATTTAGCAGCCAGAGAGGCTCTTTAAAAAAAGCCTCCATACCCATTAGACTGATAGTTTCATCTGTACAATAGAAAGGGGAACCAATGGAAACTATGCGCCACGATTACAACGCTTGACTTTTTTGAGCTGAGGGCATATGGATAGGGAGAGACGCAGCCGTAACACATCAACATAGACAAAGAAATGATAAGAGGGCGTGAGGACCAAAGCTTGGTCAATGACTCCGCACTGTTTATACGGGAAACCTTTTTTTGTGAACAAATATCGTACCTAAACTCCTCGCCCTTGTATCAATCGTGGTTCCTTCTCATACTACCGAACAAAACCCCACTACTCTGGTCTTCCGTCCCTGTTCACAGGGTACAGCAAGTTAGATACAAAAGCACGCTCAGCACATTCCGTCCCATTCCTGGGTACTCCATACGCCTCTTATAATGACATCAAACCGTATGCGTCCTATTCGATGCGACGGGCACATTTTCCTTGTATATCTCATCCGTAATGCCTGATTGTAAAATGCCGTGTATATACGACTCATCCACGCGAGCTGGCGGCGCCTCCAGCTCCAGAGACTCACCAGTAGGCGAGAATTCAATGTCAAAAATCCCATCGACGGCAACGTTGTCTCCTGGAGAAGCAGGCCTCGACTGGCCAGCCGTACCGAGCTCCTATGCTCCCATGACGGAAATCTTCTTGCCTCGCTTCCCTAGCAGCGTCGCGTTGTCAAGATTAAGCTCAAAAGCGCCTTTCTGACGTTGTCGCTCGCGCACTTGCTGTCGTGCAGCAGCGGTAACGGCCGCTGAATGTTGTCCATAACCTTTCTCGCCGACTCGTTCTCGCTCCCGGCCGCGTGCATGGCTAGCATCATGATCTTGGATGTTGGCTCTTTGCATACTCTGCTCTAAAGCTTGAGTCTTCGAATCTTTGTCGATATCCATGTTATCAACTTCACTGTCTTCCTCTTCCTCCTCCTCTTCCTCCTCCTCTTCCTCTTCCTCTTCGTTGAGGCCACCGAGAGGTCGACCAGCGCCTCCAGCCCTTGTACCGAGTTGTGCTCTTCTCTTTGCCTCCTCTTCCTGGCGATGAACAGCATAACTGACGTCAAACACTTCACGAAGATTCACCGCTGCTGGGGATCGGAAATCATATCGTCTTCCAGATTCTTCAAATTGAGCAGTTCCGAAAGGCTTTAGAGGCGTCATCCCAGGTCCCCTCTCTTCTCTAGGGGTTGGCCCTATCTCCTGAATCCACGGGTGAGCGAGAAACTCTCTGATAGTGTAGCGTTTTTCAGGATCAACCGTCAGAAGGTGTGTGATAAGGTCCTTGGCGGACTTGGAGATATCATCCCACCATGGTGAAAGAAAAGTATATTGGCCTTTGGCAACTTTTTCTGTAAGCACTTCTATGCTTTCGTCGTAAAAAGGTGGGAATCCACAGAGCAACGTGTAGAGAACACAGCCCAATGCCCACATGTCAACTGACTTTGAGTATCTCTCATCCTTGACAATTTCCGGTGCAGTGTAGCCAACAGTACCACAGGGAGTCATGGTCTGTGATTCCCACACAATCTTGGAAAGGCCAAAGTCGGCAATTTTGATCTCACCAATCCCACCGGCTCCTCTGCCAGGGATATAATCGCCCTCATCAACTTTATCCTCATCTCCCGGTTGCTTGGGTTTTGGGTGCTTTGATGGAACAAAGGGTATGGGACTGAAAAGGATGTTCTCTGGCTTGATGTCACTGCTATGGGGTTAGCACTGGTTTGTTTGGGTAAAGTGATGATATGACGTCAGCGGGGGGCTACCCCTTGTCCATGTCATAATTAATGCTTCGAGAAATGGGTTCGCTGGACTTACCGATGGACAACACCCTTCTCCTCATGCAAGTACTCTAGCGCTCTGGCAACTCGAACGATGACATGGCGAGATAATTCTTCGCTGAAGTAGGTCAATCGTACAATTTGGTGGAACAGCTCGCCTCCGGTGGCTAGCTCTAGAACGATATAGTAATATTGCTTTGATTCGGAAAAGTCGATGAGCTTGACAATGTTTGGATGATCGAGCTGACGCATGATTTGAACTTCTTTCAAAATATTCGAGCGCTAGACTAAAGGTTAGTATAAGTAATTTCCGAACCATGTCATTTTGGCCGATGCCACAACTACTGGCACCGTTACGTGTAGTCACTATGGAAGACTGAATGTATCGACATAGAAAATAAATATCTCGCACCTCTGCAGCTTTCGGAACCTTCTTGAAGTCTGGATGTAGATGTTTGTTTCCCTAGTTAGGGGAACGCCCCTCCGTTGTTGGTAAGAGCGGGATGGAATAGGTGGAACGAAGCAACTAAGGAAATCGGACATCATAACAAAGGGAAAAAAAAAAAGACAAGTCAACTAAACTTACTTGCATGCGGTTCATCTCATACTTGCGTACGACCTTTATGGCCACCTCGCCATGCTCTCCTTCCAAGTCACGCGCACGATAAACATTGCTGAAGGCGCCATCTCCCATCTTTTCAAGGAGTTCCCATCGATCTAAATCAGGGTATTTCGGAAACTTGCTCTTGCTAGCATTCTCTTCAGCAACGAGTTTAGCTAGGTTCGCCTCGTCAACCCTTCTGCTCTTAGGTCCGTTTGCTTGTGCGGGTTCAGCATGATGAGCCGCTGCATAACCGGCTTGTGCAGCCCGGTTCTGTTGATCATTAGGTGCTTCTGAGTACGCAGCCAAGGGCTCTTGGTTTCCGGCCGGTTTGCCGTACACAGGTCCCGACGCCGCCATAGTTTTATCTTGATGAGTTTGTGGCGCGGGCTGAGGAGAGGCCTCATGCTTGCGCGGCTCTTCGTTAAAGTTGGCAGTGCGTGCTTGTTTACCTAGGATAGGATTTTGTTAGTGGGATATACAAATTGGCTGCTTTTCCAAATTTCAAAGTATTGTGGTTACCAGTCATGATGTCAGGGGGGGTAGGGAAGAGCTAATGAGCTTAGTCATACCATGACGGATGAAGTTTTTGAGCTGCTGGATAGTAGACATGGCGACCAAGAGACGCCGCTGACGAGCGACAGCGTGGTGAAAGATATGAGTCGGAGGAGGCTAATAAATTCTATGTTGAGTGATCTAATGTCTTTTTTTCTTCTGCGTCTCCTTTGGTCTGGTGTAAGAAGTTTAAAGACGGAGGCACAAAAGTAAAGGAAATGAGAATGTAACGCAAATCTTTGATACAAACTGGCTGCTGAGAAATGACCAGTGTTTATTTGCGCGGAGCTGCTGCGCGAAGATGCGGGGTTTTAAAAAGAGTCGCTAGAAAGCAAGATTTGTGAAACTTTTCTTCTTCTTTTTTTTGGACAAGGTCTCTAATTCTGTGGTCGAGGAAGAGATGTGACGTTGAGTGCCCTTAGAAGTAAATTGCCAATGCTCGTTTATGGCGTAAAAGAAGTATTTGCTTTCGATTTAAGAAAAAAAGCAAAGGAAGGAAAAGTTGGAAAGGAGATAAGAAACACAGGAAAAAAAAAAAAGAACTGCTAGAGTAGCAGACGTACGGGGGGAAGAGGGTGGTGTAGGGACTTATTAGTGATGGTTCCGGAAGGACAAGGCGGACGGCACGGTAAATGGAAGTGGGTGGAAGTGACGTGCGGCTGCGTCCTGAAAGAGGCTAGAAGGGGATGGTAGTGGTGGGCTTTTTTTTTTTTTTTTTTTTTTTTTTTTTTCTTACGAGAGCGCGGAAGAAGCCAGCGATGCTATAAAATAACAGCTATCCAAGGATGATAGGAAAACAAGAATTAAAAAGACAGCAAGTAGATAAGCCATACGAGGATCTATCTACTTAGGTAGGTATGTAGGTACCTACTCGTATGTATGTTGTTACTGTTATTTTAGCTTTGTATTACAGCGTGCGTGCTGATGATATCTGCACCCTTGCTTGCTGCCGAATACTACCTACGGAGTACTGCAAAGTACTTTGTACGAAGCACACCACTTTACGCAGCAGCACATGAGTATTACCAGGAACTACATGACACGGAAGTAGCCAGAACCCAGAGTTGGGCCACATCATTTTTTTTCTCCCACGCCTGCGGAACAAGGCAGGCAAGCAGGAAAACAGGAAAGCAAGGTACTGCTGCGGCATGGGTGAGATGCTTAGAAAGCCGTGGTTGGTGAGCTACATATGAAGTCAAGATGTGTGGGCATAGCGTGACAAGCGGACGGGTCGAGACCTAGATGGAGCACAAAGGCTTGCAGAGGCTTGCAGAGGCTTGTAGATGGGGGGTTGGTCCAGAAGAACTTACCGTTTTGATTACATTACTTTTGTTTACAACTACAAAGCATGGAAAGGTACAGACGAAGACGACTACGGATACTACTATTACTACTACTACTACTACGGAGTACTACTACTGAAATGCGCTCTGGACGAGGATCCTGCGACAAGCAGCAACTAGGCAGCCAGGTCAACCAACCTTGGCAGAAAAGGCCTAGTAGAAGAGAGAAGAGTGTTAGGTCGACAACTTCATCTTTGGTCTAGGTGTCATGCATCGAGTTATCGGCCCCTGGGGCGGTAGTTGTAGAGATGGAGATTTACTACTACCTAGTACGATTACCCAGCCCGCGCTATCGTGGCTGCTTTTCAACGCCCTGCCTGGTGGTTAACTCCGTACTAAAGAAAAAGGTTTTGATCTCAAGGAACCTGCTCCCTAGCTTGCCTAAACTGTCAATTGCCAGGGAAACGTCTAACATACAATAATACTTGTATTCTCATCTTTGCTCAGCTTGAAACTGGGATATTGTTTTAGACTGGGCTTGGCACCTGGTCTTAGCGGGGCACGCGCTTTTGATCCGCGTTTATGACGCCGCAATCGACGTCATCTTTGCGGCGCCACCCAGCAGCCCAGGCGATGCTTCGGCGCCACGCGACCAATGGGCGCCCATGCTGTGTCCGATACTAAAAGAAAAGAGAGAAACAATAATGGAAAACAACCAATTGAACAAGTCTGCGCAAAGTCATACAGCATTGTACTTTCAAGAAACACCTACCTACTAAGGTAGCAGTATGCTCTTTAAGAAATCGCCTTCCACAGCGTGGCTCAGGGGGACTGATCTCCCTCCTGCTAGATCATCTTGAAAAGGACTACCTTGAATGTGTAGGTATCTGTGATTCTAAGCTTATTATTACATGCATGACTATTATTATTAATAAGATGGTAAAATGAAGATGCAAAGGCCATCTGTATCATCAGCTTCGTTTCACATCTACTTTGCCTTATCAATCAAGCAGCCGCATTTGTTAACCTTCCTTGGCTCGGGTATGCGCGCAACGTCGATCGCTTTACGTTACGTATGCATTATGGTAAGGCACTCCAAACGAATACAAACAAATAAACAAACAGTCAACTCGTCAAAAAATTCCCTTACCGAGACGGATTTAACGATTCATCTTATCAATTCAGCCAAGCTCTTTCAAGCTACATACATATCTTAAGTCAAGCGACGTCACAGCGGGCCCTGAAGGTCAAGCCGTCATATATACGTATCTATTGCTACCTTAAGTTAACATCATGAGTATCATCGGCGCCCGCACTGAACTCGAATCCATCAATCTCTAACCAAATAGTAATTACATTAGATGGATTGTATATGCATCTTGGCTCGATATGGTTAAACAGCCTCAGGCTTCAGTTCTCTACGGCAGAGCACTCAACTCAAACATGAAGCATTTCTTACCATCAAACTAAGTAATTGCCAGAAGCATTAAATTAAGTAAAAGTGACTCATACTCATAATAGACAAAAAAGACTGGTCCTCTTCCGTCTAAGCTAACTGCATCTTGCATCCTCCTGAAGAGTGACTATGGATCCACGGCTTCAACGCCATAGCAGAAGGGCTGGGCCGCTGAAGCGAGCTATATCATGACATCACCCAACATTGTCGTACATGTGAAGTATGTAGAATGCTAATAGATTTGAAAAAGGTCTACGTCATTGCCATCAGATTGACGGAATATACCAGGGAGTGCCTGTGTAAATCGACCACCCTCTCGCAGAGATAAAATTAGTCTAGGAGAACATTAGGCGTTCTTTCACCTATTGTATGGAAAAGTCTTGGCCGAAGTTGACATTGCCCCCCCTTCAGGAAGTGGTTTATATTCTTATTTGCCACATTAGTCCGCAAGGAGCTTCGTTCTGGGACCCGATGCAGACAGGCGGATCTTATACTCCGTAGAAACCAATAGTCGTTGACGCGTACTCCATCCACACTCCGGAGCTTCTTAACCGCTGACAGACTGTCCAAAATCACCAAAACGTGAGCAGAGCTGTCAGCCTCACGGGGGAATAAGCCACTATTGCCAAATGGATAAGAAAAATAACTTATATCTTAAAGTGATTAAGGGGTTAAACTGTTAGCAATGCTTGACAAAGGCGCAGGGTTGGTGCTGCAAACTTCCTCACAATTTTAGCAAATAGAGCAACATGTCTGCAACCTCTTAGAGGTAGACACGAGACAAAATAATAATAATAATAATGGAATATAAAGGGGACTTTATGGTAGATACTTTGGTCCATAAATCAGATTTCAATGGCAATTGCATTGTGCGAAAGAGCCTCCCTTTTGAGTCTACAGCTATATAAGTTATGCTGCTTAAGATCTAAGAGAGGTAGAGCCCCAAAATACTAATTTCATTTACCTGTATGTAGTCGCCTATATCATGCAGCAGCTATCATAATTAGAGCTTGTAGAGTCTAACTGGTATCCCTTCCCTTTCTCCATATGCTACTAAAGCCTTGTTCTTACGCCCATAAAACACCCTCAATCCAATAATAACAACCACAACCAGGAGTAAAAAGCCTGCATTTGTCCAGTGACCTGTGGGATAACCTTTCGTCACCTCATCCGCTTTGTATATCCATACCCCTGGAATCTGTCCAAGGCCCCCGCCAATACTCACGTTGATTGCAATCGCTAATCCTGTGGCTGCGGTGCTGACGACATTTGAGGTGAGCCAGCCTAATAAGGGGGGAATACAGGCAAATGAACCAGAAGTAGCTAGGATGAGACCTCCATAACGAGATTTATATGACGTTGCGGGTAAAGCGGCGGAGGTAATGAAGCCGATGGCCCCGACTAGAGCAGCGCCTGCAGCATGCAAGCCACGGCTATTAAAGTGGTCTGCTGATATTGCTACAATGACTTGACAGACTGTTATACCGACTTTCATTAGCATCTCTTATAAGTCTTGTTGATTTACAAAAATTTCAACGAAGCCTTACCGTAGGCAACAGCCCAGGGAGGCACAGTCATGAGCTGCGCCTCCAGATCGTGATATCCGAGACCACTAACAATAGATGGCGAGAAGAGACTGAGGCTAGCGAATGGAGGGCTAACAGCGAAATATATGATGTAGTGAGCATATAATCGCCAGTCAGTGAGTGTATCCTTGGCGTCTTCCCACGTCATGCTTGGATGGTGGCCTTTGCTACCTTCGTAAAATAGCCGCTGAACAGCAATATCTTTCTCCGATTCGGATAGCCAGGTAGCACTCTCTGGGTAGTCAGGCAGGAAGAAGAAGACGAGTAACGCGGACAAGCAAGATGGAATACCCTCGATGATGAAGAGCCAGCGCCAGCCAGTTAGACCTCCTGCTTGGTTCATGTGTCCAATACCGTAGGCGATAGCACCACCAAACTGCAAAGAAATAGAAAGAAAGAAAAAACAGTCAGTATCTTGTATGTAAAAGGAAAAAAGGTTGGAATAGGCTGTGTAGAAGAAGCAATTATCATCAAACTTACAGCTCCTGCCAACGTCGCGGATGCCAGAATAAAGGCTACTCTAAATTGTTACCAAGTTAGCCGCCCCAGCTCAAAGCCGAGATGGATATCAAATGTTTGAACCAAAAAAATAATATCCTACCTAACACTTCGTTCGTCATGCTTGTACCAAAATGTCAAGTAATAGACCAGTCCAGGAAACAAACCCGCTTCAAACACTCCAAGCAAGAACCGAACAGCCGTCACGCTGGCAAAGTTATGCGTGGCGCCCATGCACATGGTGATGGTACCCCAACAAAACATTAAGAACGCTAGCCATCGACTAGGACGTAACTTCTTGAGGAGGATGTTGCTGGGGACTTCGAATATAGCGTAGGCCACGAGGAAGACCATAAGCGCAACGTTGAATTGCTTGTTGCTCATGTTGGCCGTTTGCTGTAAGTCATCATTAGTAGACTCGTTGAGAACTTTGGCGTTGCCAATGTTGGCACGGTCGAGGAAACAGAGGAAATAGATTCCTGCTGAGATGGGGATGATGCGGAGATCTTGTTTCAAGAGAAGCTTCTTTTCCGCCTCTGATTTGGGTCCGGTTTGGGGCGATGAAGCCTCCTATTTTTTTTGGAGAGGGAAGCAGCTGAGTTAGCTAATGTAACTATCTTTTTATCTCACACGACATAGAAAAGATGAGATATCACACGTCTTTGAGGATATTGGAATCGATGTCTACTTGCTTTGAGACTGACGCTTCTTCAAGCTTGGCGTCCATCTTGATGGCGGTCGGTCTCTTTGAAGTTAATATTTTTTTTTTTTGTGTTTTGTTTAAAAGGTCTTTTGAAAATAATGAAGTCGCTCTAAAGACCACCAGCTGCGATGGAGATATATCGAAACGAGCAATCACCAAGAAACGTCAATGAGGTCTCGTCGCGCTTTGATCTCGCTACTCAAGCCAAACTTGATGGTAAATACGAATATGTTTTCAGAAATAGAGCGGATTATACAGTGAGAAAAAATCTCTTCTGAGGTAGTAGCAGCAACCCGACCCATGGTAACTATATTGGAATGCGGGGAGACACTACCACACTACCCATGCTATCTATCTGGAAGCGAGCTGCTTGTTCACGAATCCCGGTTCGTTCGTCTCATGAATGCGTTGGCAGGGTCACATCGGGGGGTTCTGAAGATGGTGTAGAAGCATTAAACGAGATTTAAACTAGCCAGTATTATCTTAGGCGCATATTCCGTGTTAAGCGATGGCAAGCAGACGCTCTCAAGAAGAGTATGTAAGAGTACTTTAAGAGATCTGGATAGGCTGGCGATATTTATGGATGGTGCTTATGATATTAGCTGTGGACCTGGAAGCTGGAGGATGAGGCTGACTTTTGATATCGGTAATCGGGAGGAAGACCAGATTGGCTCACGAATTCGACATCTTACCCCGGATCAAGCTCAGCGAATACGTCTTCAAGTAACCCACCCAACGGGCAGTATCTAACTTTTGCTACGAGGGAAAAATGGTCCAGGAGTAGACACCTGATCTAAACTGCCGTATAGAAGGTAGAGTAGATTACTGGCCTTTTTTTTCTAGTAGTTATAGTGATGAAGTTGAATGAAGCCATTACCTGTACTCTGTATGTCATAAAAAGGGTTACAAGAGAGAAAATGATATTAAGCTCACAGAGAGTTATTATTTCTTCTTCGCCCTTTTTTATCCAGCTTCACGGAGAAGACGTATTCATCAGCGTCTCTGAAATCCCTTGTTCTTAGCCCGTGAAGGCTATGAGTACCCGTATTATCGAAATATACTGTCCAGTATGACTTTATTTGTTATACCCACATCTAAAACAACCTTATCGCATGCATACAACACTGTGGTAGGGAAGCTCAAAGTTGGATCTTCAGGCAAATGGAGATTGGCATTGTATTCCTATCTAGGATATGTTCAATAATGATGGGACACGGAGACTTTTTAGTGAAACAAAGATACCGTCAGCAAGGGGAAAGTCTTAATAGAGGATTCAGCAAAAGGTATATTATATTTAAATTATATATGCATACTAGTGAAACGATGGTCATTTTGGAAATGAAGACGTAAGTGCTGATTTCTACATCTCATCTCTGATAAACGCACGTTTTTTTTTTCTTCAACTTTCGCCCGCTTCCTATATTGAGAGTTTTCAGAACTCCAGAAATAACAGCTGATGAGAGCATCAATTTATTTAATAAAACAGGAAAATAACAGTTGTGTCTCTCTCCGAGAACCGTAAAGCTCCGGCTCGGTCATTCTGCATCTATCAAGCTACTAAGATCGGTTTGCGGGATCTCCTAGCGCCGGATTTTATGGGCCTCTTGAAGTGGGATTAGTCGGCTCTTTGAATTACATGCCGAGCGAATTGAGGCCGATGTAATCAAAACAGATGCCGAGGGCGCAGCTAGTTGAAGCTATGGCCTCCTATCTATTTGCTCACCACTACTCCGTAAGGTGCGCGCAATTTGCAGGTGAACTGCCACAGAAATGGGGCTCTCGGAACAAGAGCAGTGCGTGAATCGTTACTCCGTACATGTTCTGTCAAATTTCTCAATGCTGCTGCTTTGACTGTATGGAGTACATGCTTTCATATTCTGTATATCTTGTCCGAAATGAAAAAGAATAACAGTGGCTAGTGTCATTGGGCTACACATCTCATGTGCCGCCGCAGCCGCAAGGGGCTATCCCCGTCTATTCCTCGTCATCAAGAGGTTCAGCTGGCCAAAAAAACCATGTGACGACCATGATGCCTTTGAGAATAGCGGCGGTCCACAATGCGCCTGCAATGCCAAGAGAGCTGTGGGAGAAGATACCGCCAAGAACAGCGCCGATTAATAAGAGCGCGGGCGCAGCTGCGCGGCGGTTCCTCTCTGCATTATGAAAGGCAAAGAGGTCTTGGTCTGAAAAAAGGTCACAGTATATGCTGGTCAGGACAACGCTGGTCAAAGCATTATACTTGAGGGCGCGACTCGTCACCGCCTGACCACAGCTCTGAAAGGCGACGAGGGCCAGTGGCGCGAGGACTGTCCACCCGACGTGATCCTTATCAGTAGATGGAGTCGTAAGAGTCACAATGAGTGCAGCTGCAACAATAAACAAGGTCTGAGCAGCGAAGGACACACAGAGCACCCATCTTCTCTTGGGAGAAAAATAGCGATGGAAGCGGGCGAAGAGAAAAGACCCAAAACAGAAGCATGCTAGAGAAATGCCAGACTTATAGAGGCGGGCATTCGTAGGTGGATAGATGAGTGATGCCAACCCTAATCCAACGTATACGGTGTTTCCTAATTGACGCAGCTGTTAGAATTTTTTTGAATTTTTTTTGAATTTTTTTTTCCTTTCTCTCTCTTCTTTTTTTTTAATGACACGCGACATGATCCTGTTTCCGTGCATCCAGCATGTAGATAGTAGTTGAGAATACCAACCTGTTTGCATAGATACGAATGCTCCCCAAACCTGAGTTGATGCACTATCCAACAGACCCGTCACTATGTAGCAGAGCAAAAGTACAACATCGGCCCAAGATCGCGACACTTCAGCAGTCATCTGTTTTCGCAGCTTGGAGACGACGGATCTTGGCGCAGGCTTGCTGCGCAGCAACGGCTGCTCTTCATCTATACAAGCGTTGCCGTTTGGCACAGCGGCTGTGCCGTTGGTGGTTGTGCCGTAAGTCGTCATTAAAGCTGGGTTTTCTATGAGAAAGAAAGATTTCAAAGAATTGTTGCAAACTCAAGAAGCTTTTCGCAATCAATTAAGGGAGAATTGGGACTTGATATGTGCAGGGGAAATAGAGCACTGTTGGGTTTCGTAATGGTCAGCCGGCGCCGAATGAGGCTCGTGAAGACGGAGCTAGAATTGCGCAATGAGCTAAACAGAGCTTGGCTTTCTGCGATGCCGCACAATGGACCCCTTAAGTATCAGCTAGTGCCTAATTTGTCTCCAGTCATAAAATTATTCTGGGGACTTACGAATTAAAAAATCGGAGTCTAATTCTACAAAGTGATGTATCTCTAGGCACAAAGGGAAAACCTTATCGATAGATGCGAGCTTCTTATTGGTGGAGTTCAAATCAAGTTCCGAATCTGCCCTTCAATGCCAATGCTAGGGAGAGGCTGAATGAAGACAAGGGCACGGATTTGATTCGGAATCGGTCAAGTCCCCTTGCTGTCCCTGGCGATATCGGGCGGGAAAAGAAATACCACTAATGATTGTAGTAAATGTAGGAGTAAATGGAGGTACAGAGCTATTGCAAAGTACATTTCACTCTGTGCTTGCTCCCGCCAAGTCCCGCTTGCATATCACCAGTGGTTGCGGGCGCATCCGATCAATGCCGCTGCGACTTGGTAAATACTTTAGGCTTTTAGACCATAACCTACATGAGACGCGAAGATATGGAGACTAAAGTTTGTACTCTGGATGTACAGGGGCAAAATACGTAACGGAGGCATAATTGTCATACGAGAATCACGTCGGCTTGCTTTATAAACCCTCTCTACCCTCCATCAGCCAGACGAACTTGAACATCAATTCATCCTATCCTTCAACCGCGTCGAATTCTAGTAATACCACTACTTGATCGTACAGCATCTACAATGAAGCTCACAGCGAGCCAATTGCTCCTCGCTGGGGTTAGCCTGGTTGCTGCTCTGCCTCACTACGACAGCCCTCGCCAGCGACTTCTCAATGGCATGGATCTGCCTAGAAAGCCTGGAGGTAACAGCAACCCTTATGTTCCCGGTCATCGCGATCCCGATGATAACTACGTCGATGCTATTGGTAAAAAGCTTGACCCTTTGCCCTACCGAAATGGTTTGGGAGCCTCCGTTCTTGGGCCTTACAATCGCGATCGTTCGCGACAGAGCCCTGACATGATCCGCCCGCCAAGTACCGACCATGGCAACATTGCCAACATGAGATGGAGTTTCACCGACTCCCACGTGCGAATTGAGGTAAGAATCCCCCCCCCCCTTTTTTTTTTTTTTTCCTTTTTTTTTTTTTTGGAGCTCACGCGAAAGTAACGAGTCTCGCGACGTCAATTTACTTACAACTGAAATGTAGGAAGGAGGTTGGACCCGACAGACAACTGTTCGCGAGCTCCCCACCAGCGTGGAGCTCGCTGGTGTCAATATGAGACTCGATGAAGGTGTCATCCGTGAACTTCATTGGCACAAGGAGGCGGAATGGGCCTTCGTCCTCGATGGCGAGGTCCGTGTCACCGCTCTCGACTACGAAGGTGGCAACTTCATTGATGATCTTAAGAAGGGTGATTTGTGGTACTTCCCCAGTGGTGTTCCGCACTCTCTGCAGGGTCTCGGTCAGAATGGAACCGAATTCCTGCTCATCTTCGATGACGGTAACTTCTCCGAGGAGTCGACCTTCGTCCTGTCTGACTGGCTGGGTATGTATTACAGCTAGACGCCTTCAGTTTAAGGATAATCCGGACTATTATACTAACAGAGAGTTGACAGCCCATACTCCTAAGTCTGTCATCGCCGAAAACTTTCACCTCGCCCCCGAGCTCTTCGATCACCTTCCGAAGAAGGAGAAATACATTTTCAAGGGCTCCGTGCCTGGCCCCATTGACGACGAGGCGCCCAAGGGCAAGTATGTCAAGAAATCCAAGTACCAGTTCACCCATAAGATGCTCGACCAGGAACCCAAGAAGACAAGTGGAGGTGAAGTTCGCATCACCGACTCGAAAAACTTCCCCCTCTCCAAGACCATAGCAGCTGCCCACGCTATCATTGAGCCCGGCGCCATCCGCGAGATGCACTGGCATCCTAACGCTGATGAGTGGTCTTTCTTTATCCGCGGACGCGCGCGAGTCACCATCTTTGCTGCTGAGGGCAATGCTCGCACTTTTGACTACGTTGCCGGTGATGTCGGTATTGTACCCAAGAACATGGGTCACTTCGTGCAGAACATTGGCGATGAGCCCATTGAGATGCTCGAAATTTTCCGCGCCGACGAATTTAGAGACTTTTCTCTCTTCCAGTGGATGGGCGAGACTCCCCAGCGACAAGTCTTGGACACACTGTTTGCTGATGACAGGGAGGCTGGTGATCAATTCTGGGAACAGGTGAAGGATGCCAAGAAGGACGAAATCACAAAATAAGTGATTGTCGTTGATATTGTAAAGTTAAAAAGACACGCATTGTACATGTATTATTGTGGGATGACATTTCAAGGATCATTTAAGGCGTTTATATTTCAACATAGGGTTAGCTGATGTTGGTGAGGATACAAACAAGCATAAAATAATCAATGCCACGGTTTTTCCCCCCAATCTTATGTTCCTTTCTCATAAGTTGTAATTCATAAAAGAGCTCAGGATCCTGAATTCCCCACGGATTTTGTAGTGTTGAGTTACATTGGAGGGATTTAGGATTTAAAAAGTCCATGTGAAAGCACAAGTTATAGCCCAAAAGCCTGCGAACGCTTGATAGAACATACGAACATTATAATATCTTGACTGCACTACACCCAATAGGGGCACTGCATATACATAGTAGCTACTCTTGTATATAAAGAGCTGCAAAATCAAGGTTTTACAACTGTCTATAAAAAACACGATATAGGTTCAATAAGAGGTGTTTTATATGTACAGAATAAGAATAACTAAACAGTAATCATTTACACAACATTATGTTTTTATATGGCTAGCTTGACGATGTTGTACGGAACTGTACTCGTGCATAACAAGATTGATGGCTTACTACTAAGCTAGGTAGTAAGTAGTAAAATACAGAGGCGCACGGTCTCTCATGCGGTTTTAGCCATTACTGTAAACATACAAAGTGCATCAGTTAGCCTGTAAAGTTATAATCTTGAAGTCTCAATACATGTGTAGTATCTGAGTGTAGCTTTTTTAAGCCTCCATATGGAGCCAAACTGCTTTCACTTCTTTACGAGAAAAAAAACGGTGACTCTCAGTGGCAAGGGGTCCAAACTTTAGCCTATATTATTGTTGTATACGTAATATATGTACTACATGGGTATAGAAATCTAGATTAACATAGAATAGGTATATGCTGTGCTGCTATTATCATTATTCTCTCATAGGTTAGTTCTATTCTCGCAAAAAAAGGCAGCCCCAACTTGAGCCAACCAGCCAGTTAACCGGCCACATGTGGCTCGGCCGCTATTGTAAGTCCGGATCAAAGGGACCATCTATTAAAGCATAGTTATACTGGATTTAAGAAATCATGCTTCATAGATAGAGTTATGTGTTGATGCTGCCAAAATCCCCGAGCCCACCACCTTAAGATAATGCACGTTGAGCATGCGGGCGTTGGGCCCATTTGGGCAGCTGGTAAGTTATCTGCACACCACCGTCTTCTGCCCGACAGCATTTCTGAGTCTCGTACTTGATAGGCCGCACATCTAGTGGCAATTTTATTAATAGTCTGTGCCTGAGGTTGTATAGGTAGGGAATACGGCACAAAAGTGAGGGCATCGTGTCCATACAGCAGCTTAATAATATCGATAATAATAGATCTTCTAGTACGAATTAGCGTTGAAATGGCCCAATGTTGTGGCTAGATAGAGATTGCACCATAGACGATGCACCATAGACTCGACATAAGATCAAAGACTCGGGTTGGGTTAATGTGACCTTAGGGGGAGCAACTGGAAAAGGACACCTAGGAAACAAAAGGTCATGAGTTTGATTATTATGCGACCCGTAAAACCTCCACAGTTATTTGCGTGTTGATTACCGGTGTAATTGTGGGCGAGATAGTATTTTCAAACCTAAATAGGTTGTTTAGGATATGTAGGAGTTATAGTTAAAATCCCACAATGATGCAAGATGGGGAGTTGAGGGGCTGGAAAGGGGGAACTTTTGGAATTGCCATACTTCCGGATCAAAGATTTACATGCCGAGCAACTGACAAAGTCCTGTTTTGGGTAAGAGTATGATAGGAAGTAGAGCATTAGAAATACTGAAGATAATGAGGTTTAAAAAAAGGGAGGAGGGGAAAAAAGGGGGGGGGGGCAATTCGAGAACTTCTGATAAGTGCCTAAGAGAAAGTTGAAGGGATCAATGAAACATCACTGTTGTTGGTATCGCAAACGACGCAAATGATTCCAGAAATAGAGTCGGACGAAAATCGGCTTCGAGCATTTACCGACATGACCGAGGCATCAGAGCTTTTGTCACCATCTGGGCTGAAATGGTCACACCGTGGCTATTACGAGGAGATTGTCGATTCTGTTAAACGGGTGGTTAGTGTGTTAAAGGCTTTGAATGGTGACGGCGGAGCTTCGCTGCAGAAGAACAGAGGAGGACAAGGGTGGGATGCAGAGCTAGTCTCCCGGGTGAATACGCACATTGCTGATGTGTAATATGACAGGTTTGACAGTACCATTTTTTACGGAGTATATTGATATCGTTCCATCAAAACGGATATTAGAAGCTGGGAATAACTTCAGGAGTAACGAAGCAACATAGAAGCTGACGTAGAGTACTTAGGATACAAAGGATGTTACGCCGTACTGTGTACTGTGTAACCTTCGCCTGTAAAGAATGTTCTGTACAAAATACGCGTTGATGGGCTGTTCTGGGTGACTCAGCAGGCTGGGCATCTGGGGAGCGCTTTGATGGCGATGCTTGGCGATGAACCATTTTTTTATGTAAGCTCTTGAGGGCGAATCAGTTTTCTACTCTGAAATTTGTACGGAGCACACTCCGCAAATATACGGAGTAAAAGTGGCCACCTACTCCGTAGATCTGGAAAAGTAGCTCACAGACAAGGGAGAGAGAGAGACGCTTTACTTAGGTTTCATAGCTAGGACGATAGCTTGTGTTTACCCACCGTATAGGACGATAGCTTGTGTTTACCTACCGTATAGGTACTCCGTATATGTTTGAAGCTGAGATGACTCCTTCCTTATTCATGTCGCCAGTCGGGGGGTTTTACGCACCGAGCTGCCGGTGCTGCATACGCACGCCTTTCGGTCTTTTTCGCGCTGCATATCCAATAACGTAGCACCAGCAATATCCAGGTGTGACAGATGGAAAAAGAAAAAAGAAAAAAAGAAGGTTATTAATATGGTATTAGACGACCGTACGGAGTATGTCTTAGTACTGATACTCCGTACTCCGTACTCTATCTAGGTAAGGTACTTATAGAGAATGGTACCTCTATAGTGGAGTCCGTTTGTCAGGACTACTAACTTCAATGTAAGCAAGCACCTTTAGTAGCTTCATCTCTGCTTCCGCAACAATCTCTCCACTTCTTCCCCAGTTCCCTAATGCACCCCGCAAACAGGCGCCCCGGCTAATAGGTGGCTTTTGACTTTATTTAAACCAAATGACTTATCTGGGTGCTGTATGGATTTGTAGGCTCTTCAGGTCAGCAAACAGGTCTTAGTAAAAGAGCCTTGTCTGGAGTCGCGGTTTAATCGATTGATGAAGCTTTAACCATGTAGGAAAGCTGGCCGAGCTATCCGTCACCTGTTTCTAAAACAGGATCATCCCATGCAGCCTTGGTTACATTGCCTGGCACCCTTGCTGCTGAATGGAGAGGATTTTGTAGAGAAATGTTCCCAAGATGGACAACCCGCCCAGGAGGGGCCTGCAGGGTCGCTCGAGCCCAATCACAACAGATGGCGAATTGTGACTGATAGGGCAAAAACCAACCACTAGCAAGACTAGAACTGGAAGCTAAATCAACGAGGAGATGGTATGCCAGCGTTTGACAATTGGAAGATGCAGAAGAGCTGACAAGGCAAAGCCCGGGCTCAAGAAGTGGCCTCCGCATTAGCTACTTAGACTAAAAGCATTTGCCGAAGTGTCTGCCAACCACTCATGGAATCCCATCGTCATTATATGCTATCAGGGGGCATTGCTTCGTCGTCTTCATTTGAAGTCCGGAGAGGGAGCTCCCTTGCCGGGAACAAGGTCTGGCCGGACGTCAAACCCCTCAACAATGCAGGCCAGCTCGAACTTTGTACTCTGTATGTGCTTTTTTATTCTTTTTGCAGTTCAAGGTAACTAACCCTTCAACAGAGACAGATCTCGTGTGCCACGATTTCGTTTGCCACGATTTCGCTTGAGCCTACGGAGTACTGTACATGACAGGTGCCAGTAAAGAGGCGCTTATTTTTTCCTGGGCTGACGCTGTGTAACATTCTTGGCTCGCAGTCATTGCAACCCAGTAGCACCACCGACCCGGAAAAGCGGCACGGCTGAGGCGCTAATAGCCTGCCATTCATACATCTTGTTCTCCTGGAACACAAGGGCCCTGAAGCCCTGATATTATGTGCAAATACTCCGTACAGAGTAGTAGTACCATCTTAAGACTGCCTGAGTCTTTGATGCTATCTCGCGATTAAGCTGCAAAACCGTGGGTTCTCCCGACCCCGCCCACTTCTCGTATTGTGGAGGCTATCAATTTTTTTTTAGCACTAGAGAAGTATTGGATAGCTAATTCAAGCGGGAAATTTCTTTCTAAAAAAAGGTAAAATTGAACAGGTGCAAGGTCAAAACACACGGTCCAGCTCCCCGTCAACGATGCCCGCAAGAATGCAATAAGAAATCTCCACTATTAACAACGTCCCTACTTGCTCGTTTGGCAGGGGGATTTGGAGCTATCGTCGAAAAAACGCCACTGAGGGGGTCATCTTTCAACAACTAGATTGAGTTTCCAAAGCTCGCTTCGTCGTAGGGGATGTAAAGCATGCCTAGCTGCTTCATTGGCTCGAGGCTAGCACTCGACTGGCTTTGACTCCTCATGCACTCCAGGAAGCTAGTCAGCGAATATTACCCCAATGAAATTGGAGACATTCGCCATACTAACCATCTTTTCTCCAACGAGGGTTAAGTGATTTCCTGCCTTACCTTTCAGCCATATCTCATGTATAACCTGTGCTGAGGGACGGGGAAGGGGAGGGGCCCCTGACCTACATACAGGCATATACGGAGAAACTGCCCTTGCTAACTCGTGGATCTGAGGCCGGTCGTAAGCGTAGTTCAATATGCGGCCGATTGTACGAGTGCTCCATTCAGAGTACAGATTGCTTTGTACATGTGATAGAGTGATGGACAAATGCCTGCCAATGCTGTCTGTATGCACGGAGCAATTGCTAGTTTGCTCTGCATGGAACGTAATGAGAATGAATGTCATGCAGCATGACGTTCCTGTTCAAGAGGCCGTTGAAATACTACCAAGTCAGTCAAGCACTTTAGATTCGCGTTTGTTGCCGCCGAGGGTATTCTTAGCTCCCAATGCTACCACTCTCGGATTGTGGATGATTTGACTAAGGTTGGTGTGCCTCGTCTTCGCCTTTTTCTTTTTTGGCTTAAGGAGGGTGGTTATTCGGATAAAGTTGGTGTCCTGCATGCGACAGATTTGGTGATTGCCAATCTAAGCTTGCTGGTACCTTTGAGAAGGGTACCATCCGTCCGTTTTGATTTCTTGAGCCCGAATGTTGCGCAGCCATTTAGCTTTGAGCAGGCTCTTTCAACTGCCTGCCATTGATAATCTTCGCCAAGGAGACGTCCAGGCTTTGAGTTCATACTCGCACCTATATAGGATTGACGAGCTCCCCCCTTTCTCTCCCGAGCATCAATCACTAAAGCCTGGCTCAAACTGGATTTATAAGGTGGCTTAGTACCTGTCATATATACATTTATACAGATAGGCACAGAGGCTTGTTGAGTTGCCGCAACTCCGAGACCTTTCCGAACCTCCACAGACCATTTGGCCTAGCGGACACTTTCCGAAGGTTCCCCAGCCTTTCTCCGGTCGTCGTGATGGAGAAAGTTTCCAAGGGCCTTTCGAAGGCTAAAGCAGATGTTGCTACAGCGTATCGTACAGACACCAACATCAATAGGGCTAAAAGTTGGGTTGAGCCCATTGCTCGCCGCCTTCCATCTGCTGCGGCCGAGTATCTGATTGAAAAGATACCCATTATCCAGTGGTTACCTAAGTACAATCCTCGATGGCTGATAAACGACTTCATTGCTGGCATTACCGTTGGCGTGATGTTCGTGCCACAGGGCATATCTTATGCTAAGATTGCTACTATCCCCGTGGTACATGGCTTATATTCTGCCTGGATTCCATCCTTGTTTTACCTCTTCATGGGTACTACAAAAGGTCAGTGTAAATTCTGATACTAGTCATTCCTTTCGCCCCTTTCAGTATACAGTTATTTCGGAATAGCTAATGCGTTTTCTTATCGGTAGAGGTGTCAGCTGGTCCTACATCAGTTCTCGGTCTTCTGACCGCTGAGGCGGTTTCTTCATTGCCAGAGTATGATCCTGCTGCAGTTGCTTCGGCTTTGGCATTCATGGTTGGCCTCTATGCTCTAATTGTTGGAGCTCTCAAACTCGGTTTTCTCCTAGATTTCGTCAGCGGACCAGTATTGACGGGCTGGATCTCCGCCGTTGCCTTGGTTATCTTGCTCGGACAAGTCGGCTCGCTCGTCGGCCTCACGGTCGGCAGCACAACTGTCGAGATCATACGCGGCGTCCTAGGTCATCTTGCCAAGATCCAGGGAATGACAGCCTGCATTGGCCTCACCGGCATTGCCATGCTCTTAGTCTTCGAACACGTTGGCAAGACCATCGGCAAGAAGAATAAATGGGTCAAGTTTGTTTGTACGAGTCGAGCAGCAGTGGTTCTTATTATCTATACATTAATTTCCTGGGGTGTTAACCATAACCGGGATGAGAAAGATTACATGTGGGCGGTGACCGAGATCGATACCCATGGGCTTGGACCTTGGAAGCCGCATGACAGCGAACTTCTCTCAAAGGTGGCAGCTCGGGCCGCAGCTCCTTTCATTGCCATGTCTATCGAACATCTCGGTGTTGGAAAGGCATTTGGACTACGAAATGGATATGATATGGACCGGTCTCAGGAATTATTGTTCCTTGGAGCTGCCAACATGGTTGCTAGCGTACAGGGTTCAATGACATCCGGAGGAGCCATGAGTCGTACAGCAGTCTGCAGCGAATCGGGTTCGAAGTCACCGCTCAACTTTATCTTCACTACTGGTTTTGTTCTCTTGACCCTGTACGAACTTGCTCCGGCTTTGTACTGGATCCCAAAGGCTACGCTTGCGGCCATTATCGTAAGTTCCTCTTTTTTTTTTTAAAAAAAAAAAAAAAAAAAAAAAAAAAACTTCCCATTGCGTCGTTACTTGATCACGTTTGATGTATTGACAAACTATTTTTCCTAGATCATGGCTGTCGCCCATCTAGTCTCTCCTCCAAAACTCTTTTATCGGTACTGGAGAATCAGCTTCATCGACTTCGTTGCTTCCATGCTCGGATTCTGGGTGACCCTATTCACCTCGACAGAGATTGGACTTGCCGTGGCTGTAGGCTTCTCTATCGTCTACACTCTTCTCAGGCTTGCTTTCCCCAAATTAGTCAGAATTTCCCACTCGCAGACTGAGAACAACCATTGGTCATTCTCGAAGAGCCATCTTAATGATACAGAAATTGATGTGCCCCCGGAGGCGTATCTGGTCAGATTTACTAATGACCTCTTATTTCCTAATGCCGAACGACTCAAGAACCGAATTGTTGAAGATATCAAAGTTCGCTACGAGTCTAACGCGGCAATTACGGAGGCCAACTTAACCAACAGAAACTGGAACGACTCGACAAAACGTCGTGTTGCAAAGATTCGCCACCGCAATCATATTTCTCCCATCTCAACTGATATTTCTCCTTTACGCTATATAGTGCTCGACTTTGGAATGATTTCTTTCATTGATACAACGGGAGTTTTGCTGCTCATCGAATTGAAGATGACTTTGCGCAAATATTTAGGCAGTGAGCTACAGTTCCGCTTTGTCAACATGGCCCCCGAGGTCCTTGAAAGGTTCACACGATCAGAGTGGGAATTTGCTCGCGAAGGCGAGGAGAGGACTGGAAATGACGACGTCATTTACTCCTCTTTTGAGGTTGCTCTTTTGCACCGCGAGGGATCTGAGAAGGTCGAGTTTGTGGAGAAGAAGCTGGACGTTTAAACGCCGAATTATGATGGAACAATAAGGGCTTGGAATTTTGGAATTTGTGCTGGAACTATATGGACAAGGTTTTGGGAACTCTTGGAAGAGTTGGAATTTGAGGATTTCTTTGTGATGGAATTTGGGCGACATTATGATTATGAAATTGGGTATATGAATGTTGGGGAAAGGATTAGGATTGTGCATGGAAACGAATTTAGCTACACCACACAATACATCTACTGGATTTTTTCACGGCCTAGTAAAAATCATCAAAATGCTAGCGTTCTGTGATTTGAATGATGCGACGACGATATACAAAACTAGACCCTCATAGCCATTATCAGATGTTCTGCTAAATACTACCAAGCTCAGTACATAGACTCACTTTACAACAAGCGTACTGTTGAAAAACTGCCTAGATCACGAAATAACAGGCTTGAGCCTTCAATACACGTAAGATTGTAGCGTCGTTCTCCCCCTCATCTAGACACATATCTGGACGAATCTCGGTATTGAGGGTCCTCCAAAAACTCCAACGCTATACCCTCTGCACTAATATGTAGAAGTCAAGTAAGACTTTTTTTTTTGCCTCCCTTTCCCCTCTCTCACGTAAAGAGGAATTGGGGTAAAGATTCAATAGCTCAAGTCGGGGATAAAAAGGAGGCGAAGTCTAGGACTTGTGGAACTTTTGGAGGAGACTACTTCGTATTCTGTGGGTAGATAGATAGTTGGGTGTGTGGAGGTTGTTTCGTGATGGTACATGGCTAGGGCTATGATGTTGTGACTGTTGAGCCTGAGGAGGCAAATATCATGTCCCTTGTCTGTTTGTACTTCAAGTCAGGTATAGGGGTCAGTATGATTCATGATGGGTTGATAGAGTGAGAGTGAGTGGTGTATATATAGGCCAAACATAGATAAATTGGTAAAACCAGAGGGCTATATAATAGTAGAAAGGTCAAGCGGCGATCGATCGATATATGTATCTCTGTATCCCAAGTACCCCATTCTACGACTTTGACTTTAACAAGCTCTCTTTTCTACTCCTATAGTCGTTAATCTCCGAAATTGATTATTATTGATAGTGCCATTATCTTACGGTCTGGTCAGTCACGCTTTTGATCATATTCATATCGGTAGTCAGCTCTGGTATCTCATCTCTTTCTGGTATTGCTTTCCACTGCTTGAGTAACCAATTTGCCGCCTTATTTGTTAGAGGAGCTAATAGCCCTAGAATGCCCGAATTCTCATCCAAGAAGTCCCGTATCTCCTCTTTATGACGCTTGTAGCAAACTCGTTAAGATTAACAGTATCGCATACTCGTTACTCATGATTCTACGTTAATAATTTAATAGTAGTATAGGGTGTTTGCGCCCCGATATCCGAGATGAAAGGGATACTGGAAGGGTTTCCACATATCTCGTTTGTGGTATATAGAATAAAGTGAACTGTAGGATTCCTACAAATTGGCTGAACAGACATAAGATAACAACAAGCAGGAAAATCAGACAGGTATCGACTTTGACGGAAAATATCCAAATAAGCATTCCCTCCCAAAGCGATTAACCATTGTTGATATGCTCATGAACATACAATACCTAGCTTATTACCCAATCCCCAAGTATTTAGTTACATGTTTTCACATTTTATACCTTCTCGAAAGCTACCTAGATCGTCAAAATCCTTTTCTCCCTCTTACCACCCTACACCCCCCCCCCCCCCCCCCCCCCCCCTCCAAGCCATTCTGGACACTTACACAATGCAGAAGAAAGCAGAAGTGCAAGCACATCGACAGTTTATTCCTCATCAACCACTTCTCATTCTTTATCTTCATCTTTAATCTCTTTGACAGTATCATCATCAACATGAACAGCTGTAGCTGTAGGATTGGCAGTAGGCGTGTGTCGGACGAAGAATGGATGATCTTCAGTCACTGTTCGCCTCAAACAGATGTACCCCATAGGTGTATGGAGCACATCATGCGCCCTGCAACGGACACCAAGCCATTCCAAGAGCAACGAAGGACTGATGGAGATACCAGCCTGCGGATTTTCCACGTAGTCAGCTGTTAGCAGCCATTCTTCGTAACCCATATAGAGTCGGCCTGCTAGAATGCCGAGCTCCACCTTGAGCCATGTGGGAAACTCAGAATCGGGCGACACTGACGGCAATGAGTAATACCGCAGTTGATTAAAGGGAATCATGGCTCGCGTGGTAGGAGGGGCATAGGCGATCAGGTTAACTTTAGATTTGTCTCCAACGAGACGAAGCACCGGGAAAAGTAGCTCAGCCTCTTCGGGAATGATGATAAGGGCTGCTTGGGTAGACGGGCTCCAGAGAATCCACTCTACGGGACGCTGTAATTGCCATTGAAGTCAGTATCTCAAAGAACAACCTCAATTGTAAGATGATAATAACGCTACGGCGTATTGTACATACCAAGAAGCGATCAGCCGCCGTCTCATCATTCCCAGAGAGCACAATAGTCCGACCAAACTCTTGCGAAACAAAGAACCTCGATCCTGTGCTGCTAATCCCAAATTTTTTGCCTATCACTGTCTTGGCGATATAGTCAAAGGCATGCATGACCTCTTCACCGCTTGCGTTCAATTCCCCAGTTTTCTGAAATTGCACAATGGTTTGGCTTAGCCCGGGGAAACTGAGCGCTTCATAATGAATAGGCCTTTCTACCTCGCGAACAGATTCGATCTGTACTTCCATCTCCCGCTCTTGTTCCACTTCATCTAATTCGTCTATGTGACTAGCATTGGTATTGCCATATTGAGCTAACCTATTTGCAAATCCTTGAAGGTGTGGAGAATTCATCTTCCCGAGGGATTGCCCTGATGAACTGTTTGCAACGCCGCCATACAATTGGTCAAGTGTTTGATGTTCCGGTTGTTGTAAAAGCTTGAGTAGACTAGACTTGTCAGATTCTGAGGTCAAGAATTGCGGATACTGCAGTCGAGCGTTTGCGCGCTTGCAGAAATCGGTTCCTTGGGCTAAAAAGAGCGGCTGTAGGTCCTCATTAGTTTTGCAGGTTTGTTCGAGAAGCCAGAAGATGATGTGAGGGGACTGGATTCTCTGCTGAGATGTAAAGAGCTTGGCACAAGTGTCCTTGATGCTCATATCGACTTCAGGGGGCGCGAAGAAAGTCACAGACTGTGTTGTGCTTAGCTGGCGAAGGCGCATGGCCGCTATAATGAGGATTAACAATTAGTATCCCTCTAATCTTACAGTATATAGGTATGATTGTGAAAATAATTCGGAAAGGAATAAGAAGATATAGATGTGGATAGGGTATAAGAGTCGCTTTACCTTGCATAGTATTGTCTTTCGTCTGCTTCAGTGCTAGAGTCAGTGCAGCGTGTGCATCCTTTGGTAGCTTTAGATCAACCCCCCTGGTATGAGCTTCATCAAAGTAGACAAAGCAGTCCTTCAGATCACTTTCGAGTCGTGTTGCTAATAACGGCATGTCCTGCTTGGCTGGGTCTCTGAATACGACCCAAGCCCTATTGTCTGAACGAAAGTAGACAGCTGATTGTGCCTTATTGTCAATAGAAAACCACATTTGAGCTAAATCCCTGTTTCCTGTTTCAAGAATAAAGGCACCAGCATCAATGAGGATTTTAATTCCTTGATTATACATCATTTTTAGCATACTGCGCTCATTGAGTCGCCGACCGTTGTGGTCAGTCAAAACTGCATACTCTCTATTGCGAGGCTGCAGCAGATACGAAAGGACCTCAGCGTTTGTCTGAAGCAAGCTAGGGAGATCTTCTTGTCGAATATTCATGGGCAATATATACCGGTTGTCATTGGTGCCGCTGAAGCCTGTAGTTCTCGCACCAGGAGGCATCACTTGTGATACAAGAGGCACATCCCACGCCGAAGCTTGAAGTTTTACTGTAAATTGTCGTGCATGCAGTGGGAAGACGAAATTATTCATGTAATAGTTGGTCACGATTTGATCTTTGTATAGATAGCTCCACAATGTCTGCATCTGAACTTCATCATCCACGTTGATCAAGTTCCAATGCTGTAAAGCCAGGGGTAGCTTTGACCCGGAAGTCCACCTCTCATATTCCGAAGCTGCATCATCCGACGTCAGCACTCGCTGCAGCCCTTGTCGAAATTGCTTATATGACAGCCCGGCAGAGTAGAAACTTAGACACGTCAACACAATGGCTACATCTGGATGACCGTACTCAGATAAATCTGATGGAACGCCTTTGGCAGCAAACGGGACCGCAACTGGCGGTCGATCTGGATGAAGACCATATTGCACGTTCCATCTTTTCGATAAGCAAAGCACCAAAATCTTGCGAGTAACTAGTCCCCGAACGACGAGCAGCTTTGTAACTGCACTCTCCCGGTGAGAGAAAGAGCTGGCAGCCTTTTCAAGCAGGCTGCTATCAAATTTTTCCTCGGAGAGAATCCGCCTAATAGCGGTTCGCGCATCGTCATCAATTGTATTATCTAGGTGAAGGAACGGGGCTTTGCCGTCAGAAACATCGTTTACTATGCGTCTGTGAAGCTCATCTTCAATATCATTTCGTAGTAATTGCACAGTCGGAAACTATCCGGATTGAGCCAATACTTCTATGCTTCCTGGGAAGGCTTTCTGTAGCTGCGGTATGTATTCTGCAACCATAGAAAGTAGATCCTCTGCGACCTGCCATCTAAATGGGTGTCCATCAACTGCCATTTCCAGCCCGCTAGGATAGTTGAGTTGTGTCTTTGGTGATAAAGTGAAATCAGACTCATCAAGCAGGTCACGGCAGTGATCATCTAGCCAGCTTTGGAAGCTGATCATTTCCTTAGCTTCATCTGGCTCATTGTCGGCAAGTCGCTGTAGCCCAGACAGTCTGTATGATAATATGTGGTCATGGCTAGTTAGGATCAGGCCCTTTGAACTTTGAATCTCATGATGAAGCTGAGAATATAGCTGAAGAATTTTCTTCGTCGTGCTCGTACGTCGGGAGAATGGTATGTGGCAAATCTGTCTCCCAACGAGGCCACCTAATCTTGAATGCATCATATAAGCTGTCTGCATTACGAGCGACTTTGGGACGATAAGGCGGGAGACATTCTTTCCATCTGCTAGTGTAGCTGCAGCCATAGGCATAATACAGGAAGTTTTACCTAGAGTAAAGAAAGTCAACATTAATCTCAATCAGTTATACATCTAGCATTGGCTTACCTCTTCCCATATTCATCTGCCGTACGCTATTCTCTCCCGATGCCGGGCTGATGGTAGCTCGCACAACATCGACTTGGTCCGGACGAATCAGAATATTACTGTCAATCTCAAGGAGCAGCCAATCTGGGTCCTCTTTAACAGGATCCCAGTTCTCATGGCCGACATTGCAAAGCTCTTCATCTATCGCACGTTTATCATCCAATAGAATAGCAGATCTAAGGCGCCGCAGCCGCTGAACCTCAGCAATTGCACAACCATAGTAAATCAGTGCTTCCTTCATTCTGGTGCCAAATTTGTGATCGGTGCGGGATCGCAAGAGCTCGAGCATTTCGACAGTAGTCTGACAGGGTAGAATTCCACCCAAGGTGAGCCATGAAAAGCGATTATCACCGGCCCAAAATGCGTCTTTGATCAAATCATGGAAGTTAGTAACTATCGCTTGTAATTGTTCGATAGCGAGCGAAACATCTTTCTCGTTGGGAATCGTCTGTACTAAACCAGCACGTGTTGTTTGGCTACCGGTTTTCAATGCTGCCAAGCTACGGAGAAGGTCTTTGCTATAATTTTGTCGCAGATGATTCGATGATTCAGAAAACATGTTCAAGATTTGTTCCAGCTCGGCAACTTCAGCCGGAAGATTTTCCCCTTTTCCTTGAGCACCGTAAATTCCTGGCTCTACCTTAGAACTGGCCGCAAAGTAGTTCTTTATCTGAAAAATGTCTGGGCCAACCTTGACTGTGATATCTCTTGAAAGGGATGGTATAATATTCCGATATAGGGAACCAGAGACTTTGAATATACTGTGTCGCCATATTTCTGGCTTTACAGCAGATCTCGGCCCTCGATGTCGGAGAAGAATGGCATCCACCTTAAGAATATAAGCCAATAGCTCGTCATTCGCTAGCCTGCGATTCCATTCCGGCTGGATCGCGTTCAAGGCGCACGGAACATCAATGAGAGATGGCATCCAAGCCTCATCAGAGCTCACGTTGGTTGGAAGAATGGGCCATTGTTTCAGGATGTACTGGGCGAGTCGCTCTCTCTGCTCCTTGCATTCTTTGTTGTGCGTTTCTCGCTCCCTTTCTCTTTTCCCAGCTTCATAATACGTCTGTGGATACGGAAGACAAGCCTTCGAAATCAACTGCTCAAGAATGTCAATAGAAGGTGGTCCACGGTCTTTAAAGCTTGAATAATTGACATTTTTGGGGCGCTTAAGCTCCTTGAGCTCTTTAATACAGCAGAACGCTGCCAAAGACAAGATAAGATCCATATTAGATTTAGGATAGAAAGACAGTAAACATAACTGGAAGATTGACGACATCTTGTCTTCCTCTTCACAGCATATGTTTACCAGAGCCCCCCAGCGCATGTTGATAGGGCTCTCTATTTGATTGATGAGAGGTTCAACGCTTGGCGAGGGCTTGCCATCATGAAAGCCTTCAATGTAATCCCAACCCTCAAGAATATCTTGTAAAGTACGACTCATTTCTATACGCAGGACAGGGGAATATAGAACCTTGGCAATCTGGTATACTCTGTCGCATCTTGCAGTCAATGTCCTGTCACGGGGCACGTAGGGTGTATCCGCCTGGCTTGAGTTTGCCGTATCATTTGTAGTGCGCTCATATAGTAAGCGACGAGCCTGCGCGCGATGTCGAAGCTGACATTTTTCATCACCAACAGACCTCTTCAGATCTGTCTTATCTTGAGAAAACTCGGCCAAGATACTAGCCCTTGTCTCAATTGCCCGAATGAATTCTTCTAACCGGTCATTCTGGATTGTTGTCGTCAGAGAATCGTTCCAAGATACCCTCTGCAAGCGTTTGAGCTCTCGAGGATAGTATTCTCGTTTAGGAAGCAGAGCCGCCAGTTTCTGCAAATTGGGTGAGGAAAATGGAGCCCAAGGCTGGGCTACACCGGACTGAAGAACACGAAATGCTTCTTCGGTACCGGTGCTTCCTGTAAGAGGATCTGGCAGACAGAACGATGTGACAGCGTGGCAAAGGGCTTTTATATAAAGCAGGTCAGGCTCTGGTGTAGACGATAGTCGACCAAGGGTTTTGTCAATCTCAAAGCGATAATAACCATTAGAGGTGCTCAGGTGGACGAATACATGAGAGTCACTGTGGCGCCGCTTCCACGTCATTTCTCCGTTAGGTATAATAATACTCCTCTTGTCCCTGTCCACGGGATCTCGTAACACTATTTTGCTGGCAAGACCGTACCATGTTCCTGCATCTTGGTCCAAGTCGATAGAAGCCTTAAGTTGTTGGCTATAGAGTAAGCCGATACTATTGACGTGAAATGAAAGGTCCAAATGGCGAAGTTCAACTGATAACTTGGCCTGCTCGGACAGAGGTTGAAAGACGGTTAACTTTTCCGGTACCTCAAATTGATCAAATACTTTAGCTATTTGGCCAAATTCTTGAGACTGTGGATCAACCAATCTACTTATTCCATCACGGGTTGCGCACCGGTTTGGAACATCGATAGACCAATCTCGCCGTCGGCTCCGCCAAAAGGAAGGATCTCGCCGGACTTCCAGAATGCCTGTATCGAGGTTCAACCAGTGGGCACAGTTATCTAAGAGGCTTGCAGGCAAATCAAAGGACTTAGGGGCCGAAGCCTTAAACAGGTTGCTAGGAATAAATTCGAACAAGTCGCCGTTTCTCGTCACTGCTCGGACAACAATTCGTGAATTACGCGTTCCAAAGTGAACCTTTTGCTCTTCGAACCGAGCTGCGAGCGTATATGACATGCCAGGTATAGTTGAGGGGTAAACGAATAGATTATTAGCCCCAAAAAGATACCTGACAGACGGGTCATCTCGGATGGTCAATGGAAGAGTCCCTCGCGGCTTTCCGTTCATAAGAAGATGACCCTCGAGAATATTTAGGTGGAAGACTTGTTTCTCTTGCGAACGTTTTTGTGTTTCCTTTGTGACGTATTGAATCCATCGTGAGTTCGGAAACGGAAGAAACGCCCAAGAAGATGTAACTTGCGCAGCCTTGTTCGTGACACCGTGACAATGAGTGTCGATCGTCTCCCCAAGGATTGTTGAATGAGCCTCGACAGCAGTGCGAAGTAAACTCTCCAGGCAGTAGGCTAGTTTCGCATCGCGAATAATCATGCTCTTGGTTAGTTTAGGCAGATCATTGATGCTAACAGTGAGGTTCTCTTGAAGGGCCACGGAAGCTCTAATCCAAGTGGAGAGATCAGATGGTGTTAACTCTGTGTCAGACTCAATGTGCACCTCGAAGGTTCGGCGACACAGCAGTGCTGCTTTAAGACCATACTCAGCAATTCGATTAGTGATATCCCTATTTGGAGATTTTTCATATTCATCTTGTAACTGAGAAATCCATTCCAGAGTGGCAGTTCTGGCTAACTTGAGAAGGTGCTTGAACTGGTAGCGCGACTCATAATCGGATAATAAAACGAAGGCTCGTAAACTTAAGTTAATGAGAAGCTCCATGCAGCTTGTTTCTCTCCAGTTGGTATGAATAGTATCCAGACGACTCTTTATTTGTTCCTCCAAACTGCTGACAAACTCCGGTTCTCTCATGATCTTGTGTATATGACGAAGATCATCTACCTCCTCCTCAATGCGGGGGCCAGCTTGAACTGCCAGCTGCGAGAGCAACAAAGTGGTATCCTGATCACTGAAATTAATATTTGACGAACCCAACTCTACGAGAATGTTCGGCCAGCGACGGAACCTGCCAGCGAGAAGTTTCTGGTAGGCTGAGAACTCTGCCACTGACAAGCTGGGTGGGCATTTGGTGATGTTGGCTTGAGTCTGGTAGGATGAAGGGCCATTAAATGTCGGGGCTGGGTGTGTGTTTGGCCTCAACACAGTGCTTGAAAGTCCGTCTGGTATATGAATTCCACAAAGATGATACAGTGTTGGGGCCTTGGCAAGGTCATTGACCCAGATTTTGGCCTCGAAGTCGTATAAATGAAAATCTGCTGCAAATGGCAACATGATCTTTTCAATAGGTATCATTCCATTAGATAAGATGTAATTTGTTTCACTGAAGCATTTCTTGAGCGACGCAAGCGAAATACATGTGTTATCTGATGTTCTGAACTTCTTCAGCGGAGGACAGCTGACTAGAGTAGTGTAAGGTGATAGGGAGAATTCTCGAGAAGGGTGTGCTAAGTCTCTCAGCACTTTCCAGGTTATATTGCGATATGCTGACAAGTATCTGGGGATCCCTAGCTCGAACACGATTGAATGCTTCCTTCCATCTTCCTTGGGTAGAAAATCCTCATGATGCCGGACTGAAAGCCGGTTTCGGCACCTCCAATACCAGCATTTTGTACAATTTTTAATATTTCGGCTCCCGTCATGAAACGTACAGAGGCAGCTTGTAGATTCGAACAATTTCGTAAGATTCTCATATTCGGCCGTCTTCGCCTTCCATTCTGCTGCTTTAGTCAAACGATCGGCATCCGAGGCGTCTTCAATAGATTTCATTAGCTGCATCATTTCCTTAGATTGAGTCACATATTTCATGGCGAAAGTGCTTGCTTCTAGGCTGAGGATATGAGAATGCTGAGCTTCTGCATGCCTTTTTGCCATATACTCTTGAATGACCTGTAGGCGTCTCATACCGGACCGAGTAGGCAGCTGGAGGACATCAAGGAGCTGGGGTTTGAAGATTGGGCAGAAGTTTCTCAGAAGAGGACAGCACACAATTGCACACTCATCCATCCGTGTCCAGAGTTCAAAAATAGCGAGGATTTTGATGCTCTGTTGGGCAGAATCACCGTCATATATTCCGCCTACGTTATTAAACACGGCGTGAATCTCGTTAGCGAGACCCACGCAGCGCGTTTCTGCTTCTTGAAAGGTACATGGCTTAGGTTGTTTATCATGCTCAATCTTCAGCTCCATCTCAGTTAGATGATATATCTGGTTTGTAAAAGCTTGTCGTTCTTGAATTGACTTGTCAAGGGGACTGGGGAGACCCAACGCCACGTTACTGACGAACCAAGACGCTGTGCTGTGTGCTGCTAACAGTTCATCCAGGTTACTGCCACTATTCAGAAGTGATAGCCGAAGAGCTTTTTCCGATGCCCGGGGGGGTAACCTTTGAATACGACGCACCGTCCTGGCCTTGAGATCTTTCCATAAGTTTTCGACTTGATTGTTTGCATTTCGGATCGAAGTTTCGATTATGGGGACAATTTCACTGAAAAATTTCCCAAAACTATCTTTGTCTGCTAAAGACAGGTTGGTCTTCTCCTGCTCCAGCTTTATCATGCGACGACACAGTTTCGTTCGAAGAGTAACGACCAAATCAGGATCAATATTCTTGTCGGAAGCAAGATTGTTCGATGCATCTTGAAGTAGATTGGCAAATAAAACGCACATCAAAAGCTTGTAGCATGCTCTCCCGCTTGGGCCAAGTGAAAGATGGAGATGTCTTTGAGATGCAACACGCAAGACTAACCAGAAAGGATGCCTTCTCCATGGCGGGGATGTTGCATCTTCAAGATTGACATCGTCTCGGACCCTCTTTCTGAGAGCTGGAACCGTAGCATAGCTACCGATGGCCTCGAGAAGGACCATAAGCATCTGCGTTACCAAGGCGGGATCTGAAGTGTCTCGAGTCTCGGCTACAGATACCCAAGCCTTCTGTGACTGAGCTTGAAGATTATAAATGGATTCAGTGCTAGCACGTTCAAGGAAAGTAGCAAGGTTTTTTTGCAGCTTCTCATTTTTGAACTCAGCAAGAGTCAGACGCACGGCACGCCCTGGGAAATCCCATTGAAGGGCATTATCAGCAGCAAGTACGGCCTCGGTGGCTGGGGACGTTTCAAAAGATTCAATCACAACCCATTCTCCTGCAGACCTATCATGATTTATTATTAATCTCCCTGAATATGTATCGCTTGTGATAGTTGGAATGCTTACCGGTCGGTCTCGCGTCGAATGAGGATCGCGGCATTTTGTTTAACAACATGAAGAATTAACGTATCACGTTGCTTCAGTTGGTTGAATGCTTGAATCATCGTCTCTCTCTCTAGCCGGCCTTGGTTGAGCTTGTGGCATGACTGTAGTGATTCACTCAGAGAGTGAATGGCATCAGAAAACGGTAGACCTGCCAGGCTTCCTACTGTTTCACACGCTTGTAGGAAGCGTCTCAGAAGATCGTCGGAAATCTCCTCATAATTTTCCTCTTTATTTCCGGGTACCTTTGGAGGTAGGATAGCATGATTGAGAACAGACTGAAGCACAATCATATTGAAATGTCAAGGCGTAAACAAACAGAGGGGAAAGGCGAACTGATGGCACGAGAAACATTGTAAACGATAAGTTGAAAGACTTAGAAGCTCCTATTAATAAATATTCAGCATGGCAATGTTCCTAGCTGTTGATGGGCAAGTTGCCAACTGTCACCCGGCTGCTGGTAGGATTTTATGCAACAGCCCGGCCTCCGTACGCCATTATCCGCATTACCTTGCAAACACGCAGCTGGTATAACTTCCGCCTTTTTATCTCACACCCATTCACTCGACTTGCAAATTGCGGTGTATGCGAGAGACCAACGTAAAGAACATAACAGAATAGAGTGAATGTCCTAGAGCTAGTATAGTATATGGGATGGAAATGTGGTAGAAAGATGCTGAAGTTACATCTGTACGTCTTCTTTACACTAACTTCCGTTATCTTACCATTGCTAGAGAGCATTAACGCAAGCTTTTCAAGGATGGAGACATAAATTGTTTGAAGGTTGACGGGTAAGGACCAGGTCATTATCCGGAAGTACTTACGTGACAAATGTTGGAGTTTGACCCTTCATACTAAATGTGAAGAAAATAATGAAAATCGAAATGAAAGATAAAGTACAGTGCTGAATAGAACGATATACAATATACATACATTAGATTACCTGAGGTTATTCAGCTCAATCAATGTCAATCTCTTTCTACCAACGGGGGTAGTAAATCAAGAAGTGTGCAAGTGGTGCCTAGTAAGTTCTCTATTTCTGATTAAGTAGTGGCTGATGGAGTTTCGGGGGGGCGGAAAACCAATGCTCCCCCAACATCTCCTCATCCCGACAAGAACGATTCTAAACAAAGGGAAAGTAAAGGAGTTAGAGAAAGCAAATAAAATGTAAATAAAGAAAGATAGATGGAAAAGAAGGTAGGTTTCGCAAGAAGCAAAAGTATATTAAAAAATAGCTATAGTAAACCGGGACCCATGCAAGATAAAGGAATCCACCATGCTTCACTCCAAAGAAATCCCCAACCATCTAGAATCTTCCAGCATTTAAAAAAGTCATAACTGTAATCAAAATATCCCTTTGTTTTTCAAGATTTCCTCCATGCGTCCAGTGAAATCGTGCTCGTTCCATACATTAACCATCCCAGATACATCCCCTCAATGGTATCAGTATCTTGATGGCCAGCGACCCTGACCGAGCTCTATATTAGCCTCTTACTGGACAATATATCCTATTAGAACACTCAAGCGCTCTGTCTCTATACTCATAGTCAAGCTAGGATGATTTTTTCTTATCAAGGTTTACGGAGTATTCCTTCTCTAGGGGCAGAGTGTTAGTTTCCGTTTATTTATACCGTAACCTTCCGGTAGTTTTCGTCTATATTCATTCCTATTTCAGTCACCATCTGGCGAGACGTTTCGTTTGTCTTCTTTCATCATGTTCATCTTCACTTACCATCATTCTTTTGTATTTCTCCATCAACTATGACAACACGAACACTATCCGAAGCCTCCTTGGCAATAAACGCTCATCTTCCACCCGCTAAGCGAGGACCCGGTTTCCAGACCGTTTCCGTATCGTCTTATTCAATTTTCAGAACAGACTCAGATGAGACTATTGAAGTACCTGAAGACTTAAATTCGCGAGAATTTTTGCTTTTTGTCGGTTTTGCAGACGGACCAGCCACAAACATATGGGAAAACTGGACACTACGGGAAGATAGAGACAAGGATGTCATCGATTATGCCATTAATTACATCAAAGAACGCGCGAGACAGAAAGATGGTGTAGAGGAATCCGATGACTGGAGAGGCGCACTTCTCCATATGGGCCTTTCTGAAGATCTCTGCGATCGCATTCTCGACCCAGACTTTAATGAGGTCCGGATGACTGAATGCGCCTGCTACTGGGCGATAGATACGGTGAACGAAAATCATTTCTTCCTAAGCAAGCTGTCTTCCCAAATAGAGAGAAAAGCACGATTGCTACGAACCAGTTCTCCTGATCATAGCGTGGAGCCTTGACCAGCCATCCGCCAAATACCCGACGATTCAACAGGGAATTAAATGGTGAAGAACATTGTGATCCTGAGAAATTGGTTGATAGATTCATAAGCGAATCAAGTGTCTTTAAATGGAGGAATGTTGGATAGAATGCCTTCGGCGCAAATTATGAGTAGTGGGCCATGAAGCAACCTGTTTGGATTGTATAGGGGATGGTTGGAGAACATTTACTAACAGAGAATTCGGGATATTATTATTAGCCGTTTTAATGGAAATATATTCTTGATGCTTAGCTAGCGGCTGCCTATAAATGTTTATATAGCAACAATTCTCGTTCTCGAATTAAAAGGGGATATAACTTTTCAATCTCACAAGGTTCCTTAGGAATTCATGTATCATAGCAGGGTCTTCCGCCACCATTTCTCCTCTTCTTCTACCCATCCCTTCGCACTATGCGGCTTAGCAAGGATGTGTCCATCGCCTAGGAATTCCACAATCTTGACATCTTTGCCCTTTTCTTTTAGCGTATCTGCAATAAGCCGAGCCTGCTCCAGAGGCACAACCGTATCTTCTTGGCCATGCAACAGCAACAGAGGAGACTCAATCTTATGGGCATGATATAAGGCGCTACGCTCCTTATATATCTTCTCTCGGAGCTCATCAGTTGCATCCTTTGGCAGCGTCAGTGCGGGAGTGTAGTCAGACTCAAGTTTGTGAGTTTTTTCATCAAATTTCTTCAAATCCGATATGCCAGACGCGCAAACACCTCCGGCGAATGTCTTGGGGAATCTGGTCAGGCATTGCAAGGTGTTGTAGCCGCCGGCACTGATGCCGGTGATACCCACCTTACCAATGGGGCCCAGTGAGGTGAAGAAGTCAGCAGCGTCGGCGGCGTCGGCGGCATCAGCGACGCCCCAGTTTCCCCACAGCGCGTTCCGGTAGTCTCGTCCGTATCCGGTGGACCCAGAATAGTTGATGGCAAAGTAGCCGTATCCCCGGGATGTGAAGTATTGTGTTCTATATGAAATACCGGGACCAGTATGGCCCGTGGGACCACCATGAGCGTTGATGATGAGAGGGAAGGGAACTCTCTCGTCTACTTCGTATTTATGGCTCTGGGGCTCCCATAGGAACCCATAGATGGTGTGGTTCGGGAATCCCTTGGAAGACAAGCAGATAGGATATGGTTGGGAAATGAGTTCCTTTGGAAATTGCTCATCAATTGAGAGGCGAATAATTTTGCTGCGCTCTGGTTGATGAATATTGATCTTGTGTACTGCCTGAGGGACGTGGGTTCCGCTTCCCACAACAAGGACATGCGACTCATCTACTCGAGCGATGGCGTCCGAGGTCAATTGGCAGAGGACCTCTCCATCAGCAGCTTCGCGCCATGTTTTGTCCCGGAGATCTATGATAAGAAGTCGGCGCGCACCATTCGAAGTCCCGACGGCTGCTATAAATCTCTCTGTTACGGGAGCAAAGGTGCGGCTACGTTCAAGTTAGAGTGTGCGTCGCTCAATAATCAGCTCTGACTCGACTGCTCACCTTCCCTCAAATAAAGAGACTTCTCCTAGCTCTGATGTTTCCAAACCCTTTAGTTTGATCCTACTCGGAGCAGTACTACCTGGGTCTAGCCTGAATAGCTGACGATAGCCATTGATTTCCTGAGCAAAAAACAAAGTGGTGCCGTCCAGACCCCATCTCGGCTCGGTGGTGCTCTCACCATTTCCACCAGCGACGTGGCGAACACCACTAATGGTGCCATCCAGATGGAAATCGGCTACGTATAATTTACAAGCGTCAAAGAGTAGATCTGGGTGGTTCCATTCGAGCCATGCAAACTTGGAGCCGTCTTCATTAAATTGTGGCATGTAGTAAAAATCGGCACCAGCACTAACTTTCTTGACCTCTCCAGTCAGAATGTTAATGGCAACTACATAGTTTCTGATCTTGTACGGGGTGTTGTGGGTATGATCTTCCTCGATAGCCAATACCCATGGAGTTTTAGTATTGGCGTTAAAGCTAGCATATCGCAGTACGGGAGACTTGAGTAGAACAGCGGCATACTTGGCATCTGGTTCTAAGATCCTCACGGCATTGTCTTGGTCAGAAAATATGAGTCGCCCATCTGGCAGGACGTCATATAGGCTGGCACCGTATTCATACACGGAATTCTGGCAACTGAGGTCCTCGGGAAGAACTTCATTCAAGCTGCCATCCTGAGCTACTTGTACAATGGTCTTTCGTGCCCCATTGCCCTCGGTAAAGTAAGCTCGTCCAGTCCGTCGCTAAAACAGGCCAGTCAGTTCAAGATGTTTGACATTTTCGGAGAGTTTTATCATAGCATCATAACGCAGCATCTTACACAGGCACGCGGAGCTGCAAGGGCCCTGATCTTGGAAGCAATAAAGTCGGATGAGATGGGTGATTCCCAATCGCCATAAGCAGAAGAAACGATTTTCTTGTTCACTAACATGACGAAGTGGTCGGTAGGGAATATCTGTTGAAGACTGCGAGCATACAAGTATAGTACCTACTTTGGACTGCAGAGATGGAGGTCTTTAAACCCTCAATCTTACTCTCAAGTACAAAAAAAAGTCGAAGTAGATTTAATACTAGAAAAACAGCAGGCTATGTGTAATATTTAAAACTACCTATACAGATGGATTGCAGTCGTACTTCATTATATATCTTGGGAGACAACTAATACCAACACACCTATTTGGGGTCAAAATGTTGGGTGTGTTACCATCTTGAAGAATCTCCCCACCCCTGCAAGGTCCTCCGGGGTACTGCTTCCGAGCATCACCGCTATTAGCCGATATGGACTACGGAGTACTTACTCTAGACAGATTAAGATTGATTTTTGGTGGTTTAGGGTCGTACTCAAAGTGGGTGTGCGTATTAGAAGATGGCTTCATTATTACTGTCATTGGTCTACCAAGGTAGCCCACATGTCTAGTATCTGTCGTCCTACTCCAATCGGCCAGCATGGATTATACAGGGGGATCTCTGCACTCTCCTAACTGTAGGGAATGCTTATCCAACACTCTTGAGTTTAAGATCTCTACTCCGTACGGAGTACTTGAAGTTGAGCAACTTCCTGCGCGTATCTCTTACTAACCGAAATAGGCAGTTCTTCCAGGGTCTCTTGAGGTTCTTTTTGGGGTGACTCAGGAGCTCCCTGAGACTTTACAGAACCTCCAACTACGTCTTCATACAAATTGCACAATGGAGAAGGCGAGCTCACCAACAGACGGCGCCGCGTCACGGGCAAAGAAGCGGACAACTTGGCATCTCAAAACTGCTGCTCTCACTAGTCTTGTCTGCCTTGTCGGGCTTTACCACTTTCATTTTTCTTTCTGGAGATTTCATGACCATCATCATCATCATCATGATCCCAAGAAGCATTCTCCCTATGGCAAATTCCCAAAGCACGATGACCCTTTTCACTTTCTCCCCTGCACAAATGAGACGGTCCCTCCCGCCCTTGATACGCACAACCCAGAGAAAAGTTGGTCAGCGCTTTTTGACCCAGATCCCAAACACTGGAGTTGGGGCAACAAAACTGAAGGGAACGCGGACGCTATTCACCCGCACCACCCCTACGCTGGCCGTGGCATCTACCTTTGTGGCTGGCTCGATGTTCCGCTGGACTACACCAACGCGACAGAGTCTCGTATCGCTCGTCTCGCTGTGACAAAATATCAAGTCTCTGGACTTGCACCTGTTCATTGCCGCTCCAATCCTTCTGCTGGTCACAAGAGTGAGCGCACCATTGTTGTCGAGCCTGGCGGCCCTGGTGGAAGCGGCACATCTCTCGTCTGGTCATCTGCCGAAACCTTCACGAAACGTCTAAGCGACGGCACATATGATGTTCTAGGATGGGATCCTCGAGGTGTCAACACTTCTCTACCAGCTCTCTCTTGCTTCCCTTTTGATGCTGATAGAGACCGCTGGTCAATGGTTGCCGGACAGTACCGCGAGGTTCTCGGCTCGCCAAGAGCTCAGCTCGAGGTGGCCGATGCCATGAACCAGGCAACCTTTAGTGCCTGCTATAAGACGCATGGCGATTTGCCTCGTTTTGTTAGCACGGCATTTGTTGCTCGGGATTTGGAAGAAATCCGCAAAGCTCTTGGCGAAGATGAGCTAACAGCACATATGATCTCGTATGGTACGGGCATTGGACAGACCTATGCAAGCATGTTCCCATTGAGTGTCGGGAGAATGATTCTCGACGGGACTGAATATGTTAAGGATCACAGGCTTCTGGGAGGTTTTGGCTGGACCGCTCTTGATAACGCCACCGATGCATGGCACGATGGCTTTCTCGGGGAGTGCATTAACGCTGGGCCTGAACATTGTGACCTGGCCAAACCGATTGATGAGCATGCCGTTACTCTAGAGGGTCTAGAAGCACGTATGGAAAAGCTCATCACTTCACTTATTGCACGCCCAGTGGTAGGATATACAAACTTCAGCGGGCCATCTCTCATCACATATTCTGGCTTGGTGGGAAATATCTATGGAGCCCTCTACAATGCGTTTTCATGGCCTGCTATGGCATCACTCCTCTATGAACTAGAAGCAGGAAATTCCACACTTGCCTCCGCCATGTTGGAACGTACGTCTTGGGAATATAATCCTGCGGTGCCTGCTATTCCCAACAGGGGGCCTTCAACCCGTGAGCTTTCCTCACTGGTAATTTGTTCAGATGGATATGATGCCGTGCTGCCCGAGGACGGTCTAGACTGGTGGGAATCGCTGTGGGTAAATATGACGGCTAAATCTTGGGTATCGGGCAACTCGCGTTTCTTCAACGTTTTCCCATGCCAGCACTTTACAGACTACTGGCCTACGCCAGCTGAGGTATACCGTGGCGACTTGAACGTAACGCTCAAGAATCCGGTTTTACTGATTGCCGAAACGTACGATCCTGCCACGCCGCTTCGAAATGGTCGAAGGCTGCTCTCGGAGATGGGTGACAACGCGCGACTGATTGTACACCATGGCTATGGCCATTCATCACGAGATACATCCAACTGTACGGATGCCATTGCCAAGAAGTTTATTCTGCACGGAAAACTGCCTGACGAGCAGGAAACGGCTTGTTTCGCAAATGAAAAGCCGTATCTCTACGGTGTTGGTAAGGGTAAGGTAGGTGAGAAGAAGGATCCACTTGCAATTTGGAGTGAGCATCTCAAGGAGCTTCCATATCTTAATCCTCGACTGCTTTCGTAGATTTGATGAGAATTTAAAATGGTATACAATCGATTTCGAACGAGATTTAGCATTGTATTTTCATATAGTATTGCAGCTTATATATGGATATCATATCATTTATGCTAGCTAGAACAAAACAAGTAAAAAAAAGTATAAGACTTACCTTGGGTTATAACGCCAAGTTAAAAATAAAACGATAATAAATCCAGCTTCTTGGAAGTTAAGTAGAGAGGGATCGTGTGATAAACCCCAAAGTGATAGGGCGCGTTGATT
>JACBYL010000989.1:0-97131 GCA_015266385.1 Trichoderma oligosporum
ACTTTTTTCTGCTACAAGACGTGATCTTTTACCCCGACAGGAAAATAGGCATGGAATAACGATACATAACATTAGCTATGTAGCTTTTTCACTCTTTATACTACACTATGTTCGTTATGAGTATGTCAAATATCTGGACCGGTCAGCGGCTCGTTAGAATTGTCAATCCACACCGTCTTCAGCTCAGGCGCCTTGTCAAATTTCTCATCAAAGGGCCACATTGGCCTCCGTATTCGACTGTGGCCCAGCCTCTTTAAGTCTTGATCCACACCACCGGGTGTCAATCCAAGCATCCAACCTTTTGCCATGTCATACAGCTGCGGCTCGAGGTATCCGATCTTCACAATGACGATATCGGCAGATCTTGGAGCCAGATTTAGATCCGTGAAATCTTTTTCTTTATGATATGGTTTCCGTAATTTGGTTAAGATGGCATATACAGAGCCAACCTGTAAAACGACTTCGATTTCAGCGTCGCGATCGCCATGGTTGATGGAATGGACGCGACCAGTCATTGTCAGAGGGGGCGCATGAATATTGTCGACTTCAGCGCCGGCTGTCACAGTGACTACCGCATCAACACCCGCCGCAACAGCTATCTCGATGGCTTTTGGCCCTGGAACGCTTGCATAGATCACTGTGTATCCAGAGTCAGGCGACTTGAATTCAGGCCGCTCAAGCAGCTTCGTGAGCCCCCAAGTCATATCTCCAGATCCTCCTGCGGTTGGATTATCTCCAGAATCAGAGATGAAATAAGGGCGCTCTTCGGAGGACGATTTTACAGCAGCATCGAGACATTCCCTAAAACTCCCAGTTGGCGCGACAAACTCAAAGTCAGCTCGAGCATCCCAGAATAATTTAGCCAGCTTCTCTGCTCCCCGAGAGACTGCTTCTTCATCCCATCCAGTAACAACAATAGCAGCGCGGTTTCTCGGCTCGTCAGCCCAAGCATATCCTACCCAAATCGCTGCATCAAGAACGCCATTCTCAGCCTCAACTTCAGGCACAGCAGCGTAAATGTGTTTCGCCGGCTCCATGCGTGTTGAGGTCTGTTCCCCGGGAAGCAGAATAGGAACAGGAATCCAGGCTTTGAGAGGTCTTCTGCCCGGCTCTTGTCCCTTTAATATGTTGACAAGATTTCGACACGCCCGCTCCTTGGTGTCCATGGCATCTTCGTGCGGCGCCATGCGATAGCAGGTGATGAGGTCACACATATGCGCCAGTTCTCGTGAGACGTTGCCATGGAGATCCATTGACGCTGAGACGATGACATCTGGTCCAATGACTGCGCGAACGCGTCTTAAAAGTTCAGCTTCAACATCATCTAACTCCTGTACACACATAGCGCCATGAATATCGAACCACAGGCCATCAATTTTATTATCGGACACAATGACTTGGAGCCGCTCCACAATCTCTTTGGAGAGCGTCTCAAACGCCTCACGAGTCACAATACCTCCAGGAAGCGCATGTCCTATTAAAGCACCTTTCCATTCTGCTTCTATCCTCAACGGCTTATCGCTGTGAAGGAATTCGTAACGCTCGACAATTTCATCGCCACGTTTAGGGTGAAAAGCCGGGGCGAGTGTGCGTGATGGTGAAAATGTCGATGTTTCGCAGGCAAGTCCAGCGACGGCAATAACAGGTCTCACCGACATCTTTCTAGTTGGCCGATCACGGCTGACGTCGACAGACTTCTACCCAGCCGTATCTTGCTAGTGCTGCGATATCCTCCTCTACCCTTCTTATAAGTTGCTCTTCTTATCTAAAACTTGAAGAAATGCGGGTCTTTGAAGCTAAGTTGTTATCATCTTTCCTTTCACTTCGTCTTCTCTTATAGCGTAATGAAGTGGGTGTGTTATCTCGAAAGCCCAAGTCTGACCACATCAACTTGCTTTGGGTGAGATTGGACTAACTGATTTGATGTCTGGTGGTCAGTGGGGGAACGACGCGGGGTATTAGGAGGTTTAGATAAACCGAAAAGCTTCCTTAAATGGCAATCTCTTGTAAGTCCACCACTTTTACCCGAGTAGTTAGTTTTTGGCTAAGTTCAATCAACCAATCTAAGCACATTAAAAGTCTGGGGCCGGGCAGTTTCAAGGTTTTCTATAGAGTAGTGATGATAAACCATGAGATGGCTTGAGAGCTTCTCCATGGGGAGATATGCAGCTATGCTGCCGGTACCCGATGAACCACCCTCGGCGAACTTTTGCTCGGGGGATATTGTCTATCAGCCGGTCCGTTATCCGTAGAGAGCCAACGAGTCGGTATCAATCCATATCCCAATCTTCATGATATATAAGCCAATGACCCGCCGTCGCTTGAGTGAGGGGAAGGGCGCACAGAGGAGGAGCGACGGAGGCCTGTGATCAATATTTACCGCCTCAACGTCAGTATTTTCTACTTGATTGTTGCTCAGCATATTTTCAAAGTATTCATATTTCCTCCTAGGAGAAGACCACATTACAATGCTTCGCAAGACCCCGACAGGGACTTGGATCCCCGCCTGGGTCCCGGAATCTACCATCACGGTCTCTGTCCTTCTGATGATATGCTCCATGGTCCAGTCTGCCACCGGTGGCTATGATGGCTCTATGCTCAACGGTCTAAATATATTGCCCTCATATATAGACTACTTCAAGCTGAATAGTGCCACTACTGGTCTCAATACCGCCTCCGTCTTCATCGGTGGCTTCTTCGGTCCGCTTTGGGCCGGTGTCATAACTGATCGGCTTGGCCGTCGGCCTGCCATCTTTTGGGGCTCTGTCGTTACGCTTTTAGGAATTCTTTTACAGACTGCAGCACAAAATATCGCAATGTTTGTTATAGCAAGAATTATTCTCGGGTGGGGTGGTGCGATTTCATCTGTCGCTGGAGGCGTCTATCTAAGCGAAACGTTTTCGAGCAGATATCGAACATGGGGTGTCGGAGTAAGTCCCTGTCTTATTACATCGCATTTACTTAACAACTAACGACTTATTCTCTTTGTCAAGACGTTGAATAATTGTTATTATGTAGGCTCGTTGATTGCTGCTGGAGTCACTCTTGGTACAGGTCAATGGCAATCTACTTGGGCCTGGCGTCTTCCATCACTTATTCAGGGCATCTTCTCATTTGCCTGTATTCTCGTGCTGCCTTTTATTCCTGAATCTCCGCGTTGGTTAGTCAGCAAAGAGCTTTACGAAGATGCCCGTCTATCTGTCGCTCAGACAAATGCCAGTGGGGACATAACCAGCCCAGTTGTCATGGCCGTCTACAAAGAGATTGTCGACACCCTAGAGTGGGAGAGAAAGAATGGTATGACTATGAGTCCGAAGGAAATTATTAAGACTCCAACGGCGCGCAAGAGGGTTTTGATTGGCTCTTCTGTTGGGCCATTTTCTTGCATTGCAGGAAATGTTATCGCTTCGTACTATCTAGGAAATGAGTTGGATACGGCAGGCATAAAGAATCCGAATGATCAGCTCAAAGCAGTAAGTGTTCCGACTCATTTATTTTGGATACATGACTAATTCTTTGCAAAGAATGTGGTCCTCAATGTCTGGTGCCTCTTCTGTGCCTTTGCAGGAACTCATCTGACGGCAGTCTGGGGTCGGAAGCCCACCGCGTTGCTATCACAAGGCCTTCTTGTCGTATGTCTCTTTATAATTGGTGGCCTGTCTAAGATTTACGCAGACAATCCAGATGGTGCCTCCCAAAGTTTAATTTACGGCGATGTAGCTGTCATGTTCATCTTCCAGGGAATCTACTCCATTGCTTGGACGCCTTTGCTATATATATACCCACCCGAAGTAATGAATTATCCTATCCGAGCTAATGGACTAGCACTTACGGGATTCGGTTTGAACGCACTGGCGTCAGTTTCTTCTCACCACCTTGCTTTACATGCCCAGCTAACCTTTCTCTACAGCCTCCTCCTCACGTTTATCATGCCTATTGCGCTGAATAACATCGGGTGGAAGACATACATCATCAACGGCTCCTGGGATATCATCACCTTCATATTAATTGTAAACAGTTCACCCTTACTTCATTATGTGGCTTTCGTACTAACGCACTTCAGGCTGTCTATTGGGTAGAGACAAAGGGCAGGACACTGGAAGAAATCGATGCCATTTTCGAAGGAGAGAAGCATTCGTCAGTACCCGACGTTGAAGACGTTCGTTTAGGGAAGAAGACTATAGATGTGACACAAATCGAGCTGGAGCTGCATGAAGAAATTGGACTCAAGGAGGCCTGAAGTAGTTCTATATGCTCTCACATATTTCTTCAGAAGGGGGAAGTGCAAATATAACTTAATTTTCCTAATAATTTCTTAACTGAGCTCTTAAGAGGTGAATGTGATTTTGAACTCGACAGAGCGAGACATCATCAAAGAAAGAAATGAAAGCGCAATCCTATTTGCCAACCGCCGCCATACTTCCCTTCCTATCCCATGTATGTCTATTTTGAAAGGCTATGCTTAATGAGTTCGATGCATATGCGTCCTGCACTTAATATGCGGCCAAACCGGAAGCACCATCCGCAACTGGGATGCCTTGACCCTTGCCAAAAGATCCACCAATCGACTTGAGGGAACCATCAGACTGGATCTTCCATGCAGCAATAGCACCACTGCCACGGAGAAGGTTGTAAAGGTAAGCACCATCACTGCTAAGAGCTAGATCGACAGGCTCGCTACCGTCACCGGGAAGGGCAGCGTCACCCTTGATCAAAGAGACAGTACCATTGCTAGAAATGGAATAACTAGAGATGGCGCTGGTAATAAAACTGGCAGTATAAGCGTGCTTCTCATCAGGAGTTACAATAACCCAGCATCCGTCTGTCTGCTGGTTCTTCTCGGACTTGGTAATAGCCATCAAGCTAGGGATCTGGCCACTGTTGAGGTGGTAAGTTGACAGAGCTGCGTTGCCAACAGCAGGCAGACCAGACTCCACGACATATAGGGTATTGGATTTTCCAAAAACAGCACCAAAGGGGCGAAGGCCGCTAGCTGCAATTGTGGTGATGGGTGCTGGGCTTGCGTTTCCGCTGGCTCCTACAGAGAAGATATCGATCGTGCTGCCTACTTTATTGGTAACAATGAGGGAGCGACCATCAGGGGAGAAAGCAACAGTGCCTGGTACACCAATAGGAGTGCTAGTAGCAATGGTAGAGTTTGTAAGGGGCGAAAGAGTTCCAGTGGACTGATCCACCTTGAACCCAAAGATGCCCGTTGAAGCAACGGAGCCATCAAGCACATAGGCATACCCATTGCTACTCAGGGAAATAGACAAAGGCTGGTCCCCAGCGTAGATGGACTGAATCTTCTTAAGATTGGCCCCCTCTACCGCAAAGACGGTAACATGGTCGTCAGCTGGATTGACGGCATATAGAAATTTGTGATCAGCACTAAGCTGAAGGCCTCCCTGTGAGTCAAAGTCTACACCCTGGCCATGACCACCGGTTGGATATTCCCCAATTTTTACCAGGGTACCATCGCTATTGCGAGAGAATGCGATGACTTGGTTATCAACAGCATTGGTCAAAGCAAATACAGCGCCTTTGCCGCCCCATGTGCTGCTGCTCGGAGCAGCTAATGCGGTGGAAAGGCCAGTGATACTGATGGAAGCGAGAGTAGAAAACTTCATTGTGACTTTATTATTGTGATGTTAAGAAAGGAGTTGTAGATTCGGTTGAAAGAGTGATATATGAGGACGGATGAGGTATTGCTGAGGCGGTAGCTGAAGTGTAAGAAGGCTGTTGTAAAAAGATGTTAATTTGTGATAATAAACCCAGATGAATGATCATTATGCTCATTTATATACGTTTGAACTTTCTTCTGAGAGATCATTGTGTTTGACTTCATTCCGTTGTATTGCAGATCCTACATCTCCCCGGCGTCACGATAATAGGCTACGGTGGAGTTTGGGGTCCGCGGCAAGGCTGAGCTCCAAGTTTGTTAGTTAGATGTTCATTGTAATTAACTTACAACTGAGCTTATTCTACGTTGTGACTGGTTATATGTTATATGACACTTGAGAGATAATGCCTTTTTCGGCAATAACGTTTAGAAATTAACATGAATTAGTCGTTATATTTTCGCACCGACTCGGACGAGACTGGGATTCGCTGTGGCTGGTGCGCCCGCCACTGTCAGCATCCAATAATGGAACCACTTACGTCTCCAGCTGCCATGTTGTTCTGATTGCTGGAAAGCGTTGCGAACTAGAAGCCAGAGCCACTCAGCACGGGATATATGTCCCCAAATGATCTCAAGGATCTGCCGGATCCTAGGATTCCAAATTCTATGTGTCAAGATTATTCAGCAAAAATGCCTTTTTGGGTAGCAACCGTGTCTCTCAGCCTGCTTATTTGTGCCCAATGTATAGTTTTGAACGGAGACAAGATCAGATTGGAGTTCGAATTAGTTGGGACTCCTTAGAGATCGTTTGTTGATTACATGCAATACTGAACTGTGGCGCCGCGATCGCTGAACAGAACGAGAACAACATCGAACATATAAGTCTTAATGATGTCCAAAAATTGCTCAACGGCTTGCTTCAACTTGCTGCATCTAAACAATTCAGCTATTAGATAGCTAGAGTTAAAGACTCTGATTCTATCCCTCAGACACGCGGAACTTATAGTCGACCACTGTCAACCATTCTTTGTTTATTATTTTCCCTGGCAGAAATACGCAGGAAATATGGCTCCCAAGGTATGCTTAAATCTAAATAATAAATTCTCCGAAATTAAACACTAAGCACTGACTTCTTCCCCCTAGTTCACTCTTTATTCCTACGCCGGATCACAGTGGGCCCAAGTAGCTCATCTTGCATTAGCTGAGAAAGGCATCGCCGAAGACGAATATGATCTCAAGAGCATCGACCTAAGTACGAACCAAGAGCATATGTCTAACCAATTAAAAACACGAGCAATGCTAATGAATATCATTAGTGACCGGCGAAAACTTCGACCCTGAGTATCTAAAGGTCAATCAGAATGGCACTGTACCGTCCCTGACTTCAGCTTCACTTGAAAAGCCCCTTATCGAAAGCACAGACATTCTCCGATACATTGATGGACTTAGTGGAGATAACACCTTGGTACCTACTGATCCCGTTGTCAAGAGCAAGGCACAGGCCATAATGGATCTCGTCCACTCCTATGGAGTTAGAACTGACATTGTTCTCCTTCACGCGCGAGACGAGAGAGAAATGAATGAAAAAAAGACAAGCATATCAAACGAATACATTACCAACCGACAAACCAGACTCGAAAAAGAACAAGCAGCCAATCCAAACCACTCTTTCTACGGGCCTAAGCTGCAAGAGAATGGCGCCATCAGCGAGTTTTACACTACTGACATTGGAGAGGAGCATCAAAAGTTCTTCAAGGACTCCAACGACGCATATCGAACATTTGCTCAGGGGTTGGATAAGCTTGATTCTCTCCTAGTTCTACCTTTTGCAGCAGGCGATGCCGTTACCGAAGCTGACTTCCATGTTGCTGCTTGGTTGGCACACGCTATGTCGGGAGCTGGGACGGAGACATCAGAGATTCAGAATGTTGGGGTCTTGGAGAAGCTGGTTAAGAAATCTACACCTGACTTTGCGATTGGTGACAAGACGAAGGAGTGGTGGGCTAATATTGCGGCTACGGCTGCTTTTAAGAAGGTATTTCCTATATTGCATTGAGTTTGATGGAAAGTTAAAATAGATGTGTGTTTGGATATTGAGATGGAATTCGGGAGTATTTTGCATAAATGATAGCGATACTAGAACAGGAATTAGCTGTATCGTGAGGTATTCCATTAAATATTGTTTCAAGGTCTCGAATTTAGCAGGTAGAATTTAGGAGATGCTCAATAATCAATCAATCATTATGAATTTCAATGTTAGTGAAGGCTACTCGTGAATTTACGCTGCCTATGTGCCGCAAGTCGGTTAGTTTTAGGGGCATCGAGAAAAGACAAAGAACTTGGAGACTGATATCATTGGTAATTTCGTGGAAAAAATCAATCCTACATGAGTATCATACCTAGCGAGAGGCTATCGACAGCGATATATAGAAAAGCAAACACCGATATTTAGAAAAGCAAACAGCTTAAAGGAATTTGGTGAACCATGCGGAAGAATAACCCAAATTCATCAACAGATATGTCAAGGGCAACAGGCCAATCCACACGTTCCTCAGCCCATATTTAGTACAAGTACATTTTCTCACCATGTCCAAAAGCTCATTGAGCCTATCCGTTTTCAAACCCGGATACGAACATCCTCTCTGCCACTATCAAAAGCCCACCGTATCGCATCAATGGTTAATCCCCCCCCCCTTCCCCCATGTTCCCATCAGAAGAGCCAGAGTAGTTGCCCATCAGAAGAGCCATAGTAGTTGCCCATTGTGATCAAGATTGGTTCTCCGAATCAATCATCTCTTCATTCGAAGTTGTCTCATCGTCAGATTGGACAGACATGGCAGCCAAGTTGGGGAGTTGTTCCAAGGGCGCCGCAGGCGAAAGAGGAGAAGAGTATTCTCGCACAATCTCACCAGCTCTAGAAGCGAATATCTGTTAGCATCACTGAGTCCCAGTAGCATAGTAACACAAGAAAGAAGACAGAAAAATCAGTCACCTAAAGTAGTAAAGCTGAGATGGGCGAAATGCTTCAGTCTCAACGGCTTGCTGACCACATTCTTGCGTGGTAGAGCGAGGCAGGATAACGCTGGTAGCAACAGGATTTTGCTTCTTGTTATCGTTAGTGGAGACGGCTTCGGTTTCCTGAGTTTCCGTCACGTCGTTCTGATTCCAAGCTTCCTGAGCAAGAGGAGACAACGGATGCAATCTCTTCCCCAGACCAACTCGCTTGAGATGCCCTCCCTTGAGCTTTCTTGTTTGCTTCAGGGTGTTGACAAAGCGGACCATAGTTGCGTTGGATTGCTTCGCCAGGCCAAGGTTATTCAGCTCTTTCTCTACTTCAGCGATGGTAACGCTTCTTTTCTCGGCTCTTCTTTTGGAGAACATTTTGTCTCGTCTTTGAATGGATAGATGGTTTGATTTGATGAAAAGTTTGTGATGAAGATGTTGTGCGGGCTACAAGCTGCAAGAATGGGTGATGATGAAAGAGTGAAGAGGTGATGGAAGAGTGAAGAGGTGATGGAAGAGGTGAAGAGGTGATGGAAGAGTGAAGAGGTGATGAAAGAGTGAAGAGGTGATACTAGATGTGTGCGGTGAAGAGGGAACGTTTATTTTCTTTCTCTTTTGGGGGGGGGGGATGGCTATTTGAATGAGGGGGGGGGGGATGGCTATTTGAATGATTTTGAGACGGGCTATGTGCGAAAAATTTTTGCTGGGCAGCTGTCTGGCAGTTTGTTTTGGTTGCCTATATTGACATATATTTGTCATGTTCATCTGATCTACTCATTGGGCGTTTGCAAACATCAGATGTTTTTAATAATTTAATCTACAGAATTCCAAATCAAGATAGATAAAACAGAGTGTTGATTTTATACACGCCAGAGTCTATCTATTCACTACATTCCTTTAGTCTACAAATTTTCCTCCAAATCAAACCAAGCCCCCTTCACCCTCCCCCCCTATTCAATTCCAACTCCGCGTAGTTCCCAAGAAACTCTTTGCTGCGGCCATTTGAGGCAGTACGACGCCTGAAGACCTGCGTTGATAGTTTGAAGGGCTTAGACGTTTACGAGGCTGCATCTTCTTCTCCTTCTTGACCTGTATCTCTTCCTTCGCGTCAGCCCAAATGCTAGCTTCAATGCCAACCTTTCTTGCCAATCCATTCTTAGACTTGTCTCCTCGCGAGCTCTGGCTACTCGTGCTGCTCGTATCTGACGAGTTGCCGTCAGTCATGTCTTGCACAGGATTAGTAGTAGCCGCATGATCAATGGTGATGTTGTCAACTTCAGCCATCTGCTCATCGATAGCTCCATTGGTCTCTTCCTTCGTAGTTGAAGGAGCATGGAAGGGACATTGGTCGTTGCCACCCCATAGACTTTTCAGAATGGCTTGATGTTCCTCCATCTCTGTGGTGGAGCGAATGACAGTTCTGGTGAGGAGGGGAGAATTAACAAGCTCCTCCTTAGTTCGTCTATCTCCGATCTCTTCTTCACGAGAAGTGCAAGAAACACATCGAATTGCTTTCACCGAGGCCAGAGAGACGCCTTCAGTAGAGGAGATTGTTTCAATAGTACCGCAGCTTCCTAAAAAGCAAAGGCAAGCACCTGTGGTCTTGTCGCAGAGTTCCCGCTTCTTAGCTGTCAAGTGTAGCTTTCCGCACGTAAAGGAGATGTGTGGAGAGGACACCGGCGCGCAAATTGCAATAGTGAGATATTCCTTGCACATGGCGACAAGTTATGAATGGAGATTTGCAGATAAGGAAAAGAAGAGATAAATGGGTTATATCGCTGATGTAGCTGCTGGTGGTGGTTTGATGATAACGGAGTCGATTTCTTGTATCCTGACTTTGGTAGATGAAGAAGAAGATAAAGAATGGGGAGAGAAGTTGAAGAAATTTAAGTACAGGAAAGATTTAGTGACAGGCTGCAGAAGAATGGGTGCCTGTAGTCCCTGTTTACTATTCCCCTAGGCAATTAACCAGTGATATGTACTGTTTACCGACTTTTCTTATAGAGATCAGACGAACAATAATAATTTCAAATTATTGAATAGCACTTGTGGATCATCCACCCACAGAAACTGTCATATGGTTTCAGACTTGCAAACGAAGAATCTAATCATTTCTATCCAAGTGGTTAATGTATCAAATTGCTGGCCTTTTAGTAATAGAAAGGGGGCTATGCTGCAGTTGCAGTGCAGCTATACTGATCAAGAACTCAAATTCATTAAGATGCCGTGTTAGATCAAGTCTCTATCTAATTAGCTACACAATAAAAAGTACAGATCTACGCAGTAGTAGTAACAGCCCGTTAATAACCAGATGGCAGTCTTTCTATATCATGTATTCGTAGTTCTGCAGACGTGACTAAGCATATCGTTCTTGAAGCTAGCTCAGAAAGTAAAATCATCAAAATACAATATGTACAAACAATATAGAGTTACTAGGGTAACTCTATAGAATATTTCTTCCATGGCAGACGCCAACAAAGTTTATGATAAATTGATTACATGCTACGAAGAGTGCAGCTCGCCACTAGAGAATCCATCTTTACTCAAGTAGTAAGCCTAATACGCTCCAGCAAGTTCAACCCTCTGTCATCTAATATCATCATGGAACGTAAACTGGATAAAATCAGTAGAAGCGCGAAGTTCGAAGTTCTTGGTAGTATGAATGAATATTCGGTTGACACTACATGCATGTATACGAACAGGCTCCACTCGATGCTGATTCACTCGATCGTCTTTAACAAGAACCATTAATCAGCCAACTTTGTCACAGTTTGAAGCAGAATGTCTCCCCAGGTGAGAAAACTAATTTTAACAATATACTAAATGGTCATTGATCATCTTTGATGTTTCCGTGTACTATGGAAATCCAAGTATATTCAAAATAAAATCTATGATGCACATGATAATTGCGCAGTCAAGTCTAGATAGAAGACTCCCATCATGATATGTTAAAAACCCCCTAGCGCCGTAACCAGATGCTCTGGCAGTAAGTAGCCCATAGCTCCCTCAAAAGTCATATTAAGTTCCCTCCCATCTCCTCTCATAATGTTACATCCCCAAGTAGCTTTTCCCCCTCTTTCCCAGCAGTATATATAGCCTCAATCCCACCTTCTTATGTCAGTCATTTAGATCTTGCCGAAAATTGAAGTCATCAAGATCTTGGTGACACGGTAAGGGTCGGCGCTGGATGCAGGTCGTCGATCTTCGAAGTAACCGCAGCCACGGGCAGCAGTCTCACGGGGCACACGAATAGATGTGCCTCGGTTAGCTACGCCCCAGCTGAACTTGTCAATGGAGCCGGTCTCGCAGTCGCCAGTGAGGCGGAGGTCGTTATCCTCGCCGTACTCCTTCAAGCACTCGGTGTGGTGGGGCTCAAGAGCCTTGAGGGCCTCCTCGATATACTTCATACCACCCTCGGCACGCATCTCCTTGGTGGAAAAGTTGGAGTGCAGGCCACTGCCGTTCCATGCGCCCTTGATAGGCTTGGGGTGCAGAGAGATCTTGACACCAAAGTCCTCAGCAATGCGGGCGAGGAAAAATCGGGAGATCCAGAGCTGATCACCCATCTCAATACCAGTACAGGGACCAACCTGGAACTCCCATTGACTTGAGAGAACCTCGGCATTGGTACCGGAGATGTTGATGCCGGCAACTAAAAGAGGGAAAAAAAAAAAAATTTATTAGCTCCTCTTCAAAATGTAATAGTGAGTTGCAAGGCAAATGATAAAACTTACAGAGACAGGCCTTGTAGTGGGCCTCAACAACATCACGCAGGACAACCTTGCCACTGCCTACACCACAGTAGTAGGGACCCTGACTGTTAAAAAGGGTTAGCCTCAATTTACTTCTTCAAACGTCATACATTGATTTTTTCCCAATAGACAGGTGACATACGGAGCAGGGAAACCACCAACGGGCCAGCCATAAGGCCTGTCATCGTGGTCGAGGAATGTGTACTCCTGCTCGAGCCCGAACCAAGGCACATGATCGGCATAAGCCTCCATGACCTTGTTGCACTCATGGCGGAAGTTGTACTTGTTGGGAGTGCCGTCGGCGTTCCAACACTCAGCTAGGACGATGATGTTGGGGGCACCTCGGAAGGGATCAGGGTAGACGGCACAAGGGCGGAGATAGACGTCAGAATCGTGACCAGGGGCTTGATTCGTTGATGAACCGTCAAAGTTCCAAACGGGCAGATCATCAGACTTGTACTCCTTCTCAGGAAGAGTCTATAATGAAATCTCACTGTTAGCAAACCAACAACTTTCTTCCAAGTTGACATGAAAACGAATACGTCACACACGCGACCCCATCGCGTCACCGCTTCTCATCCCCTTTTTTTTCTTCCTTTTGCCTTGAACTGTCCAATGCACTTTGCTAGTCAGGTCGATCAATACCAAAACCGACACTGGCCGAGTCATGGAGTCATCAAATCATTCTTAGCCCCAGACTCTGGCGGGTCTCCCGTATTCAGTAGTGGAGGCGTAAGGTCTGAGACTGAACGAAGAAAAGACTTGGGACTATTTTGGGATAGTTGTGGCTGAGTTGGCGGGGGGACAACATATTGACGGGAATAAGAAGTTGTGTACTGAGTACTTGTAGAAAGCGAGTCTCTTAGACAGAAACGTATCGCTTTGAACAAAGTACTTTGTACTTCTTTTACACATGATTCTGTCCATCCCTCGAGCCGAGAACAGCCACAACTTGGCGTCATGAAAGCCAAATGCGGGCTCGCCTCCCAACCAAATCAAATGTGTGGCGGGGCAGCGGGACAAGTCGGGTCTTTTCTTGCCTGCAAAGTCGCAAACAATGCAGCTGACTTTGACAGGGGGAGGATCGAGAGATAAGGAAATGCAAGGCATCGTAGTAGAAAGAGAAAAAAAAAGATAAACTAAAAAGCCAAACAAGCACAAAAACTTACCCTGGATTTTGATCGAGTCTCGCCGACAGCGTCGATCCAGACATACTCAGCCATGAGCTTACCCTTCTGGTCGAGTTTCAGGTACTTGTTAAGCTGTGAAGAAGAAGAAAAAAATCAGTATATATTTTCTATCGTCTCGTGCCTGAGCGCATAAATTCGGATGGAGGGTTTCGTACAGTCTCTGTTCGAGACGAAAGAACTTCTCGGTTGGCCTATAGGAATTAATTGAGTTAGTCGTAGGTCCCTGCATGATTGGGGGGACATACCCCAAAAAGGGATCTGTATGGCTTACCATGATGGACGAGTTTTGTGGTTGCAAAAGGATAAAAAGAATAATATGTGAATGCGATGGAATATAGGAAGAGCAGAAAGATCGAACGAATATATATTCAATCAAACAGTCAAGTAATTTTCAAAAATAAGCAGTCAGGAATGCAATGATGATATCAAAAGGTTTCTTCTTTCGAAAAAGCACGGGCGGCGAGGGCTTTTAAAGTATGTCTTGAAGCATCAGCAACCCAGGGAAAGTTACGTATCTCCCAACAGAGTTAGAACAGGCTTTAATATAGCGCGGAACTTCACAGGCAGGTATCCATAAGTAGGGGGAAGGGTATCGCCACATGTGGCCCCAGTTTGCTATCTGCAGTTACCGACCATCTTGGCGCTATGGAGCCGGATTGCATCAATGCTACTAGGTTGTAGTGGCATGTAGTAGTATGAGTTGTATTTGTACCTGAGGTCATTGGTACGCAAGTATGAGAGATCAATAGCAAACAATGCCTCTACAGATTGTAGAATAGCAGTTGTTATTTTCTACAGAATATAGTGAAAGAGAGAGATGACACACGTATAGAGAGGAATGATCTCTCTAGTTGTCATATCGTATATGTGGTAAATGCCATGAAATTTCCCTTTTCCCATGTTTTATATTTATAGCGTCAAGTAAAGTTTAGCTGAAAGTACCAATAGCTGGCTGACACAGTACTTCGTAGAGGAGGACCCCGTGTATTCATGGGAAATACCTGTTTGTACATACCAGCCCCTGCAATCCTTGGTTTTTTCTTCGTTACTATTGCTTTCATTGTGCTACGGATTAGCAAATCTCATACCCCAAAATACCTGTATATCCTGCTTGTAATTGTTAATTGTATTACACTTGGCATCATAGATTCCCTTACGTCTTCGGCAGTGTCTCTCACAAGTTTCAAACATATTCTACAAACAAACAACTTTTAACGCTTACGCTATTAATCGTGTCTTGAACTAGATATTTTCTCAAATTCCATCTTCATCAAGTACCAGGTACTTGAAGCAAAAAGATACAATCATCCTCTACTCTGTACTCCGTCCACAAGTACCTGATAAGGGGCGGCGTAGAGGCAATTGGTGGCTGCTCGACCGCTAGTCCACACCCGGTTCTGGATTCTGAGTGGACGCTGGACGAGTGCCTTTGCTCATTGATTTGTGTCATTCAATTGATTGCCAGAGAGCCATGGCCCAATTTTTTTACATAAACGCCTCACCAAGTTTGCTATCCTGGAGGCCTTCAGCCAGTCGCTCTGCTCCGATTACCATCCGATGACTTGCGATATGACTGTTGAATGTTTTTTTTTATCGCTACTACGATGCCATGACCACGATACGATACGATACATAGAATAGGTTATAAGAATAGGTTGCTCTAGGTTGATCTACAAGTATTGTATTGTAGTATTTTGTACTGCTCGTCTCCATCTGACTGCTTTCCATGCATGTGCTGTCTGTACATACAGAACATAACACGTAGTATATGCTTGGATCTTACTGTCATACTTACTTGTACTAACTACTCGGTAAGGTAGAAGTACCGGAGTGCCACATAATAGCATTTGCATTTAGATGTAAGGACGGTGTATGTACGGAGAGAACGGAGTACGTGTAATAAAATAGCACGCCTACATACTTGTACATACTCCATACCTGTCAGGAGAGATGCGGGATGCGAAAGTAGGCTGAGAACCCGCCACTAGACTGGGCAATGGTGAGGCTGTGCGGGCAAGCTGAGACTGCCGGTAATGGGCCTGGCGCTGGCCGGTCGCACAACTTCAACTTTGTTTTTTTCATGCTACCCGTCCGCATTATCCCGTGTACTTTCAACTATCCTATTACCATACGGAGTAACTCGTACCTCGTTCTAAGGTCCGCTTTGACTGCAGCTTGTTGCGTACTACAAGTAGGTATACTACGGGTACACGCGAATAGTATCACAGCTGCCGGCAGTGCTTTGTTCTAGGCTGTCGCATGCGCCGAGAATGAAGCTTCGGCCACGTACTTGTGTATTTTTGGTTTATTTTACGTTATTTTTTAAAACGCGTCGAATCGGCTTACGCCGAGTTCGTGTCCAAAGGAGCAAGCATAGACCAGGAACGAGATGAGAGAGAGAGGGCAACACAGTACGGAGTACAACGTACGAGGCTGCTATAATAACCAAAATAAAGCCAATGGAAATAGTTATATTCGCACTTTGCAATTCTAAATGTTCTCTGTACATGAAAGTCGCTACACGGGAGCATCCACTTTCAGGCCTCGCAAGGGGGTACCTTCTATAGCCGCGTAGAAGCCCGTGTCCGTTTCCGTATTTCCCATGGCGATGCCGCCGTCCACAAGCGGCAGTCCGACATGTGAGCACAGTGTTGCTACTTTTATCATGACGATTCCTACTTGGCTATCCTGACTGATTGGAGAAAGATAGAAATTGGGAAAAGAAAAAGAAGTGCTTCCTGCTTGGCCTTGTGTTTGTGTTCTCACTCTATGCTTTCGGCTACACTTTTGCGCCACTTGGGGCAGCCAAAGAAAACAAAAGAAAAAAACCCCCCCGATTTCTACCGTAGATTTCACTTTTCTCCCTATTCACAATGCGACTCTGCTTGCGGTAAAAGGAAATTAATACCTCTTCTTCAATGCATGCTTAGTGTAAGAAGTGTCATTAAAGTGCGGCTTATTGGAGAGATCGTGAGAGATACCTGTGGCCACATGCAAATCCTTTCTCACTCAACAACTCCAGTACAGAGCACAAAGTAGTAATACAAAGGCGCAAAATCTTCTAAACTTGTACTAAAAGACTCACACTAGCCGCCACTTCATCCAGAGTCTTATCGTCAGATGTTCATTGGCTGCCTCTTTCACCCCCTGTTTCTTCCTACATCTCATATGGATTTCAACTTTGACTTACGGCTTCTGCCCCCGAGTTTCTGGCCGCTGGTGGGGGCTTTTCCCTCCCACGAGTGAGAATATCTCCAGGTTTTGTGAGAGATTTAAACCTCCCCCATGTTTTTTTTTTCTTTTTCTTTTCTGAAGCTTCTGATAATCTTGGCCCGAAATCGGCTTCATCAAGACGGCTGTATGGAGTAGCGCGGCTGCAATCTCTTAACCCAAGCGTGGGGAAGGGATTTGAAGTGAAGTCCGGTTCGTCGGCTACTTGAATGTACAGTGTACAAGTACAAGTAGCTGGTAGATGTTACCCAAGCCTCCCACGCAGCCCCCCATGGTTTCTTGTCGTCTAGAGCAGTTTTATACAACAGTGTCTTGAGTATGAATGTAACATATCTGATTTCTTCAATAGTATCGTTACGTGTCTATACTATTATACTATATGGACGGCAGAGGGCACGTGAAGTGACGCTCTAGCCGCATAAGCTCTATTGGGGGGTAGCAGTGCGAAGATACATAATACATATCAAATACAAGTGCCTACCTTGGTAATGGGAAGCCATCGTGGTTGACACAGAGCAATGCCATATAATTAATTATGTGCTCTTCAGAAATCACCATCAGGTCAGTGAAAACAAAATTCTCCACAAAAAGTAACTTGATACCTAATTTTGCATATATATTCTTTCTTTTCATTGTCTTGGCGGTATATTGTATCGTAAATAAAACGCCTACTCCCTTTACGGCCTCACTATGGCCTCACTTTGGTGTGTCAACCACTTGGCTAACTCTCAAAAGATGACTGGAAAATAAAAATGCCGGGGTTCTCCTCCGTTCCTTTGGGTGCTTATGGCATACATACATTGTTCTCTTCAAGATTACTCGACTAACCTGAAAAATAACCATGGCTGAAACGCCACAACAAACTATCACGCCAACAAAGAACAAAGTACAGGTAGACAGACTATTTCATAGGGTTCAAAAATTTTTTTCTCCTTACCGAACGTTCAAAACAAACAAGTTTCATGATTACTAGACACAAATTGTCAGCCCTTAAACAAACTCTCCTATTTCAAAACATATCTTCCAAGTCAGATATTGGTAACTTTGGTGCTTATTCCTTAGTAACGGCACTTGGCTTCTCCTAGAGCTTACCTCATAGCGACCCACGTCGGTAAAGCTTTCTACTAGCCGCTAGAGATGTTCAGGAGCTCAAGCTAGCTCATGTGGATCTTTATAGCAAGATGTTCATTCGTGCCCTATGTTAACAGTGCAAGCTTCCCTACGTGTCAGCTGCTTCGCTTGGGGCAAAAAATCTAAGGCTGAATAGAGACGTAGCCCTAAGCTAATGAAGCATTTCACGTATACAAGTAGGCATAGTTTGGACTATTTATAGCCTCCGTCTGATGTGCCCCTACCTGGATAGTTTAGGTGCAAACGAGACTAACTTAGGATGAATTCTATGTGTATATATACGCGTGTGTGTAGAATAATGGATGCTAAACACAAGAGTTGTGAAAACACAATCGACTTCAAGTACGGAGTACAGTAGTCTGTGGATAACAGAAGTGAACCAGTGTAGTTTTAAACGTCTCAGCACAACATGTCTCGCCTCATCGACAGACTTCCCACCCCAGAGAAGGTGAAGGAGGTTGAATTGGTTGTATTCAGCCGTAGTCGGTACGTAATCACCTTATTCCAGTCGGTGGAGTCAGCTGGTTGATCATGCAACTCCAACTAGTGTCGGAACTTTCTCTCTGTATCAAGCTCTCAAAGTCCTTGGATATACCCCGTATCACATGTACGAAGTGGTCATGCAAGGCATCACACACATTAACCTCTTCGATGAAAGTTTGCGCTGCAAGTATTTGGGTTCTGGAAAACCATATGGTAAAGCTGAGTTTGACAAGTGGCTTGGCAACTATGATGTGAGCCTGAAACCTCTTCTCAGAGGGACACAAGACAAGTAAGTATGAGACTAACCGGCGAACAAAAAAAGGCCATTGTAGAGATCCCTCAGTTCTTTATCGAAGAGTTCTTAGAGTTCTATCCAAACGCAAAGTTCATGCTCGTGGAGCGCGATGCAGATGCGTGGGAACGATCCATGAATAACTCCATCGGCTTCGTTCTACAGACCTGCAGGTCGTTCCCCATGAATACAGTACGATACACCGATCCTTGGATTGGTGCATTCGTCCCATTGCACGATACCTTTGAAAGAGTCTTTTTTCATGATAAGGGCCTCAAGGGGGGCATGGAAGATGCAAAGAGAGATCTTATTGCAGAGTAAGAATTACCTTCGCAGTCGCAACTGCGGCTCATCAATTTTTTTTTTAATTTTTTTTTTATAGGCTAACAAATGATGCATCAAAAGTGGCAAAAAGGTAAAGAAATTAGCTCCAAAGGACCGATTTCTAGCATGCACGTTAGAAGGTGGATTTGGCTGGGAAGAGATATGCCCCTTTCTTGACAAAGATATCCCCAGCACGCGCTACCCAAAGGGCAATGCACCTGCAGAGTTTCACAAGCTGTTTGAAGAAGTTATAGGCCCTCGTATTAGAGGCTCGATAATGAAGGCGCTTGCGGTGGTGTTGGTGCCAGTCGTTGGAATAGGGATGTGGACTTATATGAGGAGGCAATGAATAGTTGTGATTTACAGCCTATGATCCGACAAGATTGCTGATTTGTACTGCTTTTTCGTTTTTCGGGAGTTGATGGAGTTTATTTCGGTAACTCTATGGGAACTTGAATTGGGCTGAATGGAGTTTTTTTGATCTAATTTTCTCTGCGTTTATAAATGCATCATCTGCTGCATGCTTCATGTTGTTGTTGAGTAACATAAGGCAACAAGAAGATACTTCAGAAGACGCAGGGAAACTGAAACTAGTTAGCAACAATGAGCATGAGAATAATACGAATCACTTATAGTTTATTACAGGAATTTTTGCTTTCGTATTGAGCTATCACGTGCAGTTAAGTAGAATTATCCTCACGGCCCAAAGCGACGTGTGTTAAAGACACGCACACTTCAAAAGACTGTTCTATTTAGGAGAGTGTTCAACGTTGAAATCCCAGTTCCTGCTATTAAAATGGTTACTGACTGCGTGCTGATAGTTTATAAAGTCCAATCTGATAGTCTGCGTGTTCAACTGCCTATTTTGATAAGGACTGAAAAAGTCATCATGTTTCTTGCCAAGCAAAACAGCTCCAGCCACGGTTCCTGAACGCCACTTTCCTCGAATACTCTCCTTTCTTTAAATGGGAAATCTATGATGGCGAAATGCGTATGCCAAGTAGCAGAGCTCTGTGATATTCAGTTGGACGAATTCCTTCAGTATACACTTACATTGCCTCGGTAGTTTTCTGAGTATCCGTCACGATTTTGGGATACATTAGGAAACTCTCGAAAGTATCTTCAACTCGAAGCAATGCTTTTTTTTCAGATGGCGATGATACGGCAGTCCCATTATCCCTTTCCCTAGACAAGTAAATATCTCAGAAAAGGGAAGTGGACGCCCGCTACGAGAAGTGAGGCAGCAGCTGCTCTCACGTGCCTACGTACATGTACACAACAACTTTGCTATGTTAGGTTTCTGCAACTGCCATTGCCACTGATCTCTTCCTTGCTTTGTTTTCTTCTTCAATATTTATGCTTCCGTATATGCATTTCTTCTTTTTCTTCTTCATTTTTTGATGCTCTCTCACGCTCACTCTTATAGTCTCTATCATTATTTTTGTCGTATCCTACCAGCGCCAATGGTTCCACCACTTTCGAATGCCGTCCTTGACCTAGAGACAGGAGCCATGTTGAAACAGACCATGGATAAAAAGACGCTAAGTAATCAAGCTTTGGGTGACCAAGTCTCAAATAATCCGACAGTGATGAGCCAAGCTTCAAATACACAATCCTCGAATAAACAGACCGCGGCGAGCCAAGCTTCAAATACGCAATCCTCGAATAAACAGACAATGGCAAGTCAAGCTTCAAGTATACAAGCCTCGAATAGAAAAGCTATGGAAAAGCTAGCCAGAACATCAGCTATAGAGAGCGCAGTGAAGACAGCTATGATAAACTCAAGTCAATCCCATAATTCTTGCTGTCTTCAACAAAAGTACGTTGGCCTCATCGCGTCTATTCGAGAAGAAGTTTGATGGATTAACAATACCTAGCGCGGCACCTTGTCTATGGTGTGCATTTCGCATGCAAGACGGGGATTTTTCGCGTCTGTGCCGATCGGATATTGGTATGTATTATGATTGGCTTTGCCTGCCTCTCTTTTTATCACTCTGCTAACATTATTCTTCCACAGAAACTGGTAAAGAAACTTGCCTCGAATGTCTTTACGAAGGGAACATATGCACTTAGGTGAAAGGTTTCGAATAAGCAGAAACGGCGAGTAAGAGACTAATACAATAGTAGGGCGGCATCAAGCCTATCGCTCAGGGGACTTGTTTAGTAGTTGCCCGTACGGATGCAGCATGCGCGGTTAAAAAGTCGGGGCTAGGTTCTCCTGAAGCCATCATGGTAAGTAAGAATTCTTTTGTAACGACAATGCTGATAAGTTTCGCGTTTTATTGCAGGCTGTCTTCCAAATGCAGGAAGTTGCAACTGCATACTTAGCCCATCTTTGGGAGAAGGCAGATTTATGCGATTTATTTCAACTTCAGTGCCGCTATGACATGTCAATGGCTGAGAAACGGCGAAAATCTCGCCGTAAAGCAAAAGCTACTGACAAAAATGGCGCCACAGAGCCGGTGTTAGAATACTCATCTAACTTGGCCTTGAGCACCGCACATATCATCGTGCTGCGAGGTATTTTGAAGAAAAATGCAGAGATGACTGAGAGGATTGACAAAAACAACCTTCTTTTGAAGCAGCTCATAAGCGAGCTTGGGGGCCCAGGCCCAGAATTTGGAAATCAATAGGTCGGCCATTTGTTATTTGTGAGCAGGATCCTGAGTGGCTGAGAATTCCGGCTGATCCATCCCTAGACATCCTTCCCGTTGTCCTCGATGGCCAATTTTGTTTTCTTGTCGTTTTACGGATGATAGGTTCAAAGGATGAAGCTCTATGAAGCACTACGAAGCGCAAGGGGAGAAGCAGCGGAGTTCATGTACGCAAGACTAGGACAGGGGTCTGATGACTCTAATTAGGCAATAACATGACAGCGATACAGTCCATGAATCAACTGAGTGAGATGTCTTAACAAAGGCCGCTTCCACTGGTCCGTCTTCGATAGACGGCAGGGAAAATCTGAACCCTCGTTTGTCTGCGTGGAGTTGCCTTTATTATTACGATTACTTGTACGGAGTGTAATACGAAGACTTTCGTACGTTGTTTTGAATTGGTAAGCATATATAATTGATAGAGTGAGACATCAATATATGGAGTTCGCGTCCCCCTACTTATGATCACACACTTACGGTAATAGCTTTTGGTAGCCGGTTTTTTTGGTCATAGTGCGCTCCTTAATCGCGCTATCATAATAATTGAATAATATTAGCCTTCCGGGTCAATTGAGTTGATTATATGCTTAGGCTGCGCATAAATGTAACCTTGACACAGACACACCTATCGGCTAACGACTTACTTCTCCGGTGACCTCGGATGACCCCGCCCTCCGTGCCGACAGGACGGGCTTCGAGAGGGCTCCGCAAAAGCCCAGACACGGCCAAGCTGGGAAGGTTGCATTGTTTTTATTGTGCCGAAGGAGAAGCTGCTTTGGTTCTTGATGGAGCAGGGCTTTTATTATTGGATTTCATGCATGCAGACTACATAGAGCACATGAGGCGCTTGGGTCATTTGAAATGGACCCTGAAAAAGAGGAGCACGAGGAGCCCTTGGCATCGATAAAGTCCGGTCTAAAGGCCCGAATTTGAATTAGCTGCCGTTTAGATGAAAGAGAGGAGATGAGACAAAGAAGAGGTAATCTTGGCAGTATAAAGCCACGTCGTGCTGTCAGACTCTTCGCGATGGATCTTGTGCGTGTTGTCCTCACCATCTGCTCTCCGTTTACCTCTTTACTCGGCTCGACTTGTTGGAGGCTTTTTACTCTCTTACCGGCGTCAAAATGAAGTGGGCATTTGTCTACCTAGCCTCTATGCTGGCGACTCTGTCGCTGGCAGTTCCTGTCAAGGATATCCGTGCTGAGCCCACAGATCTTCCTCGTCTGGTGATTTATTTCCAGACGACACACGACGCAAACAACAACCCGATTTCTCTTCTGCCACTCATTACTGAAAAGGGCATTGCGTTGACACACCTCATTGTCTGCTCCTTTCACATCAACCAAGGCTCCGTCATTCATTTGAATGACTTCCCTCCTGATGATCCTCACTTCTTTACGCTTTGGAACGAGACTATTTCACTAAAGAAGGCGGGCGTGACTGTCATGGGTATGATTGGCGGTGCTGCGGCGGGATCGTTTAACACGAATACATTAGATACCAGCGATGATGCCACGTTTGAGTTATATTACGGTCAGGTTCGTGATTTGATCAAGAACTTTGGTCTCCAAGGCATGGATCTCGATGTCGAACAGCCCATGAGCCAGTCGGGTATCGCGCGTCTAATATCGCGCCTCAGAGCTGACTTTGGACCGGACTTTCTCATTACCTTGGCGCCTGTGGCGTCAGCGTTGGAAAGCAGCTCGAACCTGAGCGGTTTCGACTACCAGACTTTGCAGGCTGAACAGGGCCCAGCCATTTCCTTCTACAACACGCAGTTCTACAGTGGTTTTGGCACCATGGAAACGCCATTCGACTACCAGAACATCGTCGAGTCGGGCTTCGCGCCGTCACAGGTCGTGGCCGGACAAGTAACGAACCCACAAGGCAACTTTGGTTGGATTTCTACTTCCGAACTCAACACGACCATCATTTCCTTGGTCCAAGAGTATGGTCAGATTGGTGGTGTTATGGGCTGGGAATACTTCAACAGCTTGCCTGGTAATACCTCTAAACCTTGGGAATGGGCGCAAATCGTGACGGAGATTCTGCGACCGGGATTAGTACCAGATTTGAAGATTACGTATGACGATGCGGTTCGCTTGCAAACTGCTTATACGCATAGCGTCATGGCGCATCGTAAGGATAAGAGCATTGTGAAGCCGACGGTGAATTATATGGCCATGGTGAATGCCTGAGGAGAAATAGGTTTACATATGACTGATGTTGCTTGTATATAAATAATGAAATAACGTAAACTGGATACCATGTTTATAACCAAAGGTTTTTTTTTTATGACTTATAATTTTTTGATATCATCAGCTGAGTGATCTTATTAGTGTTGAAATTAACCTTCAGTGCATGCCTTTTAAGCTATAGGGTATTTTTAAAAACCGTTATTGGTGGGGAGGTTACACGAACATGTAATTATGCATGAGCTGGGGTTAGAATTTGAGGGGTGAGTCGTGTCATTTGAGGTACATATCGGGATGATCACGGATGAGAACAAGGGGTCGTCATCTGACATTCATCTTTGAAGGTTGGGCCGACTAGGTATGTTAAGCTGACCTTGTAGGAATCCTCCATGTCGAGAATTTCTTTCGGTATATAGATCTTATGAAAGAGATGTATGTAACAAGAGAGATTGATGAATTGTTATAATTTGTAGCTCGAGATGAGGGATTTTTTTTATATTCTGCTTCACTACGTATCCAAATGTCTCATCGTTCTACGATTTTACGGCCTCAATTCTTTCTTGTCGAAGTGATCTCCACCATGCAGACTCCTGCCACCCGTTTAAAGACTGAGGATACTCTGGCATCTTCCCTTCCAGAGTTGCATCATGAGCAAGCGCTACAAAGACCGTCTCATCCTGATCCAACTTCCTGATCGTCTCAATAGACTTGAGAGCTGTGGCGGTGTCTTGGTGCATGCTCGTACCACCTGGACATCCTGTCAAGCCTACCTGACGGGTACCATCAAGGAGACTGCGGCTGTGACAGCAATCTCCGCCCATGATAACCCATTCGTCAGGCTTTGTCTGGGCTAAACCGACGACATGACCGGGGAGATGTCCAGGCGTGTCGACGAGCCAAAAGCTACCGTCACCGAAGAAATCATGAGCACGTGAAAAGGGACCCAAAGGAATCCATTTATCGTTCGTCCAGCTTAATTCTCGGTAATTTTCGCGAGTGATGAGCGAAGTGAGGAAAACTGACTTTGGATCCACGGGCCATCCTGGAGAAGCGGCTTCTCGGCTGCCAGGACCGGCAATGATAGGCGTGTCGGGAAATCTAGAAGGATCGCCGATGTGATCGAAGTGGACATGGCTTAGTATGATTGCATTGAGTGAATCTGGTGAGATTGGTCCCTCGGCGAGAAGATCGCGTGCGTCTTTGGGGGCTTGAGGGTCAAAGATGCGGTCAGCGGTTCGGATTAAGGGCGGTAGAGCGCCTAAATCCTAGATATTGTTTTTCTTGAATCAGGAAAACGTGGATATGAGCCCCCTTTACGGAGGACAAGGTAAAGATCAATGTGGGACAAGAGACAGGCCAAACCCACCTTTGGCAGCCCTAGATCAAATAGGACTTTCTTCCCCGAAGGGTGGCATATGAGAAAGCTGTAATCGGGGCATCGTTGTCGCACTTTTACGATATCATCATCACCATCTTCGAAGACCCATTTATCAGGTAGATATATCCAGCCGGTTGGAAGGGCATAGGCTTCAACATTGTTTGAAGTCGCAAAGGCAGATAAGAGACCCATTGTGTAATTAGTAGTGCGGAAAGAATATCAAGATGACGGTTTTCTTATATGGAGTATAGGATTGATTGAAAGAACATGACAGGATCTAATGAATGACTTTTAGAGTGTGATTTAAATCAATTAGAATTAACATACCTATTTATGTCTTATTGTAAAGATAAGATAGACTGGAAGAAGACTAGCTCCTTTCAATACCGTTGTTGAGGATACGTGGTCTTACTGAGGCGCCTATGTATGTGTATATACTCTAGCCAATATAAGGCATTCTCTTTTATAATAAAATAAGGCTATTTGTATGATGCTTCCTGCGCTCCATCTAGTGTGGCCGAGCTTCTTGACGCTTATGTTATTATTTAAAATAACTTAAGCGGCTATGTTTAGCCAACTGCCAACAATCCACGGGGATTTAAAGGATTGCCGAAACTAATAAGTGGGCGAAGATGATGATGCCCGGCTTCCACGGGGATTAGGAACTCTGCTTTTCTAGAGTATATACTTATAAAATCCCGGGCGTTCATATCTTTGCAGATATGCTAGATATGTTTGGATATGTTTAGGTACTGCTTTCTGACCCACGACTGCCGACATGAAATGAAGTGCATCGTTTGCGGCCAAAGTAAGCATGTGATACCTAAGATGAACAGCGAGCCTTATAAGCGAGCGCCCATTTTCTCATATAATTCGCCTACGATCCAATTTATTGCAGCATTTAGCCGTATCTACAGAACAAGCTTGGGTTTTTCATGGAGAGAATGATTTGATCTCAACTATTAGAGCGGCTGACTGATGCGGAGTTATAAGATTGGTGATTATTGCTGCGAGTTGGCAGGGAATTATCGGAAGATTTGACAAGCAGCTACATGATACCCTTCAAAGTTTTCTATACATGGAGGAAAGGCACTGAAATCCCTCCACATATCTTACAGTGTATACGATTGAACTCATGAATACAGAAATATTTAAAAACTTCAAATCAGGTACATGAAACGCCTTTACATTAGTTGTATCATTTATTCATATGCTCGTTCAACCCTTCATCAACCCATTTCCTAATTGTTATATAAAGTCTATACATGTTTCCATCCTATAGTCTTCTTCGCGCTTTAATTCCATGGAAATGTACATTGCAATTGTGTTCAAAAACATCTGAGTGCTTAAAGCATCTTAGTGCTTGTGCTCACGAGTGTGTCCACAGCATGAACCCTCCATCGCCGCTCTAGCAAGCTTGGCCTTGCTTATTGGGCGAGTTGCTGGCAGCAAGTCGCGGCCCAGGAGGTCTGGCAGGGGAGACGCATCGCGGGCAGCGGTAGAGCCCTCCTCGCGCTTGGCAATGTTGGAGCTGTAGACCGTGTTCAGCCAGTTGGCCAGGCGGTATCCGCCCTTGGCGATCTGGAGCTCGACGGTGCCAATGACAGAGTTGTAGTAGGTCGGGTACAAGTCACCCTTTTGCAGAGCGGCGGCGCCGTTGGGCATGACAACGGTGCAGACAAAGGTATTGGCATCACTTGCCCAGCGGGTGCCGGTAGTAATGGCATCGCTGATATCGTCGCCTTTGATCCAGCTAGCAGCCTGTGACTTGTAACTGCCAGAGGTGATGTCGCTAACCAGTGTGTTGGCCCAAGACTGAGCATCAGAGAGCGAGCCACCTCCAACCAGCTGTTCAGGGATGTAAGTGTCCCAATCGGAATGGAGGTTGTCATTGAAGCCGTTGAACTTGACTTTAATGTCGTTTCCGCCAACCTCGTAGGCTTCGTCGTGAAGAGGCTGCGTAATGTCTCCGATGAAGTGAACAAGGAACCTCAACGCTTCAGCGACATTGGCCTTGGAGAGTCGTCCATCTCCGACACGTTGCGTATAGTTAGCCAGAGCGGAGATGGAGCAACCTGCGCTTCCGCAGTCACGGTCATAGTCAACGTTGCATGAACTTGGGGGATTGTCTTCAGCATCGATGAAATGTAAGGGAGCTGACCAGGCGCCGGCGGTGGTCTCGCGATAGTCATCGGCCCAAGAAGCGATGTTGGCCAAGTACGATGTGGAGGTATCACCTAGGACACCTTGAGCCCTGATTGTATTTTCAAGAGTTAGTGATTTTATTTTCTCGAGATATACGAAGTATTTACTCGCGATACAGGACCACGCGATCTAGGTAAAAAAAAGAACATGTCCCATTTCAGCCAAGGGGACTTGTGAATACTGACTGACACTTACCATGATGCCGTAGCAGGGTTGAGATAGTGTTGCGCAACATATGCGACAGTTGCGTGACCCAAGACGCCCCAAGCATTTACGCCTTGGAGCGTAGCGAGGGTCACCAAAGCGGCCTTGGAGAGAGATGACATTGTGAAGTTAAATCAGGGGCGTTTCCTGTAGATCGTAGCTTAGTAGATCTCACTGGCGTCTTGGCGGATTGAGCTGAAAAAAAAGAGATTGCTGTTATGGCAGCCCAACGTCTGCTTTTATATGTCACGTCCTCCATCTTGTGCTTCATACTGAGAATCTAATCTTGAGCTGAAGGGCTCTTAAGCGATACTAATTTTTCAGAGTCGTATCAGGAGCCTTATCTCAACCACGTCTACATCGCAAGACGAGCCTTGAGCTGCCCCGCGGCCTGCATACCCATTTCAGCAGGTCAACTGGGGATCGGCACTGGTGGCAGCCGGAGATTCGGCACCGGGAGGTGGAGCGGCTTTGAAGCGCATGTGCCATCTTGTTGGTATGATAGGAGGATAATTGAATGGAAGATATGGAAGCTTTAACAAGCTTGAGGGACTTTGTGATGATTGTGCTACCCGATTTGGCGTCGGTCTGGAGAGCTGTCTGCATAGGTATGGATGAACCGGCATTATTGAGATTGTAGCCGTGGTTTAAGAGACCTTTAAGATACAGTAGAACGGGAAACTATTTGTTGTGCACTTTTTTTTTTAAAAAAATAAATATAAATGAAATGCTTGGCTAGAATAGCAATATCTTGAATCTCTAGGGAGAAATGGCTAGAAAGGAGAGAAATGGCTAGAAAGGAGAGAAATGGCTAGAAAGGAGACATTGAGCCCTGAAAAGCAAGCTTTAATTTGTTTCCTAACCATCCTTAGGGCGTCTATAGTCTCGCTTTCAAGTCTTCAATAATGCATGCCGACTATATAGGTACGGAGCTCTAATTTCAATGGCAGATGCTTATAGCCGAATAACTAATATATATCTTTATGTACTAACTAGCCTAGTGGAACAATGCGTTAGCAATAGGCACACCGTTGCATATCGGAAGTTAGTCAATATTTGGGGCATGGGAAATCACTTGCGTTGGTAAAATCTATAATAGACAAATATATCGTACGGAGTATACAAAGCAATCACTACGATGTACAGTAGAGACAGGTATTTACGGTTTCCATATACGCACGCAATAGACATTTTGTACGGCTCGGGCCGGGCCAGACCTCAGATCGCGGACGACTATTATGTGTCCATTAAAACAGCGGAATAAGATATAGACTAATTTGAGCATTAATTCAACCATACTCTTATACAGTATTTTTAGCCGTATTCTAAGCTAAACTCGGCAGTCTCTTTTCTTACAGTAAACTACAATCTTTTCCCGTTTTACTCCGTTTTGCCCCTCTCCAATGCCCAACATTTCATTTGCCCCCGTATATACAAGCATCCACTGGCTCATGTTTCGTAATCAAGGGCTTGGCTTGTTGATGGAGAAACGCTGAAGCATTGGGCACCAATTGGGCATTTCCGCGATGTAACCCTCCAGCAAAGTAATGGAGGATCCTCTCAGTTTGGGACCCAAGGCCCTCTAGGCTAACCCTTTCCATATTCTATTCCAGTCAGTCGCTGGCAATAGACCAATTCGCAAGCCAATTCACAAGTAAGAATTAAAGCGTAGAATTAGTGCTGCTACTCCTACTTGTATTAACAACCTGTAGATGTCAAACAAAATAACCGATGCTCGCCTGGAATGGCTAGAAGCAACTAGGCGTCGAAAAAGTATGCTGATCAAAAAGCTTGAAGATGAGGAGAAGAAAATGATGAGCAATAAGGATATGGTGTCTTCTTCTTCTGCGAACAATGCGGGAGCTGCGGCACAGCAAGACTCGGATGCAAAGATACAGGACACGCTCAATACATACCAGCTAAACATTGATCGATTCAAGGAGGAGCTTGCTGCAATTGAAAAGGAATTTGAGTCTTGGCAGGAAATGGGATTTAGCTTGCCTGCTTCGAAATCAGAATGAAATACTAGCATATGACTGTCTAAAAGCAAATATTCTTTTCCCACTATATATATATATATTTTTCTCTTGTTGGATAACTCTTTTGTCCAATTATTGGCGTTCTATCTCGTGTATATACAAAGAATTATATGACGATATAATAATGATTTCCACCAACCAATTTTTCCTTTCGATACAATGTCCAATATTCGCGCGAAATGGCTGCGTAACAGAACCTTACAAGCGTATATAGCGTGCATCGTCGTAAACATCATTTTTTGTTCCATGTGGGTGACATCGTTTCAGCTAGACAACACGTCAAGAATTGCCAGCACAATATCCCTAAGAGCATTATTCAGGCAGGCTCCCTCTTGGATCACTTGCTCAATCCTCTCAATGCATCCTCCAGCTGTCTGAAATACGGACTTGAGAGCATCTTTGGTAAAAAGATCCAGGCCCACTGTATAAAGCTCAGCTACATAATCTTGGCACTTGAGACTGCAGAAGCCATTGGCTATATAGCACTGCGCGTGCGATCCGAAGGCTGCATCATGGATGCTCTTGCACGTGGCGTCGCAAGCTGAAACCACTGGGACAAGGTCCTTTTGCAAGCAATTCATAGTACCCCAAATGAACTGTTGGCCTTGGTCAGAGAAAAGATGGAGGTTTTGGGCAAACTTTTGGCAGTTTGCCAGTCCAAAATTGATGGCGTATGAGTTTGAATCACCAGAGCAGGGAACAGAGTCCTCGACGCATGTCTGGTAGAAGTCGCACTGCTGAAGCGGCGGTACTTGACATGTACTTGCGCACATTGGGTAGCCTGGACAAGAATTGCAGTCACCGCATGTTGTGCAGCTACTACTTGACGCAGTTTTAAGAGAACTCTGGAGAGAATTCACTTTCGGTGTTGAAGATGCAAAGCGGAGCGAGAAGCTGCTCACAAAGGGATATCCTTGAGTGTTGGCGGCGATGATTCCTAGTAAAGCTGTGCTTTGATTGAGGCCATTAGGAAAGGCAATCTCCGATGCAGATGCTTGGAAATCGTGATATTCCTCTCCATTGACAAATACAAAAACTTTGTCAGGGCTGAGGCTTGAACATGCAATGGCAGCTTTGAATGGAGCACCACTGGTGTTTATTACAGCTCCGGTCGAGGCGCCCACGAGAGAGAATCCTGGCTCGCAATCTGGTTTTGGAGGAAGAGTCCGATCCCTCTTCGATAAAATATCATCAGCTTGGCAGATTTGAATAAATGTAATGCCAATGGCAGCAATGCGAAAAAACGACTTCATACTGGCACGTTAAATTGGAGAGGTCCGGGAAATGTACAAGTTGTGAGGCCAGATCGCCGCAGCTAGCGTTATTTAAGAATAATTCTAGGGATTTTCAAATCAACGGACTTTGAAGAAAGAAGATGGCCTTGGCAATTCAGCCAACTTATATGTACGATGCCAGCCGTAGGTAAAGAATTACTTGTATTGCATGTGAAGACTATTTGTTGTTACATTCCTCGGCTGATTGATCCATGTAAAACGTCTTTTTTTGTTCTCGGTGAGTGCAAATCCCGGGGTCACCGAGTTGCAGTTGCGCTAGATGATTGAATCAAATCCGTATCAGGTAGGCGTTTGACAGTCCTGGTCATATCGACCAAACGACTCTCGCTTAACAGTCTGAAACCAAGTTGAGTTACTTTACATGTTCATTCAGACAAGATAGTTGTTGGACCGGACTGAGGACTCCGTAAGCAACATCCATTTCTAGGCTTCCGAAATTCACCTAGTTTATTATGGAAACGTTGTCATTATGACAAGAGAATATCGAGAACTACTCCATATACTCTGTACAATCTTGAAACAAGGGGCAGCATGTGAGAATAGCGGATGAGCACCGCTCAATTGATTGATTTGACGAGTCAAGAGTCATGTGATACTCTAGTCACGTGCTGGAGTTTTGAAGGGCGTTTCTTTGACATCTGATGACATGAAGTGGATCTCTTAGCATCCTGAGATACTAACTTATACTTCATCTAGGAAGAGACTCATGCACAAAGCTAACTAAAGAGATGCATCAGAAAAGATGCGGCACAAAGTTAAAGTGCCCCCTTGCAAATACTGCAACAAGTCATTTCTGAGGACAGAACATTTACGACGCCATGAGAGAACACGTACGTAACTCCATGTGATGTTGAACCAAGCAAGCAGTCATCTAAGTTGAAGCAGATACCAAAGAGAAGCCACATGCTTGCATATGTGGCAGGACTTTCTCACGGCAGTAGGTTTGCCATGTTTTATATGAGCTTGACTCTTTGCTAAATATTAATCGTGGACAGGGATCTATTATCACGCCATGTCAAGTTGGTAAAAGAGCCAGAGGGGCATGGGGCGCTTAGTCCAGTTGTTCCTCAAAGAAAATCGGTTGACAGTCCTGAAGTTCCTGTGGTAAGCTTCAGATCAGCAGACGACCTTGGGGCTGGAACAGATCCTCTCTCATGCTCCGGTCTATCTGCTACTGACGCTCAGCCCTCTCTTTGCGAAACCCAAAACTTCGTTCCAGCGGCGCTCACAAATGAACTTGATATGCTCTGGGATAGTTTTCAATTACAACACAACCCCTATGAGCTTTCAATTTTTAGCCCAGATTTTCCTATGAACTTTCAGACTTTCAACTTCTCGACCTCACCTTGTATACCTTCTCTACTTCCAGACATGTCAACGCCTGACAGTGAGGCAACGAGCAGAACGGAAGAATGCATATGGCAAGATGATTTGCCATGTGCCTCTACCTTATTGAGTCTCCAACCTGCCAAAGATTCAGCAATTCCTCCCCGTCAGCGTTCTTCAAATACCTTAGCTGGCGTCCAGAATAATGAACCGTACTTGCGGCCATTGGCAAAGAACCCCTGCTATGTGTCCCGAGAAGAATATGATCTAATTTCAGCTTCAGTACAAGATAATGCTTTATTTCTTCCCCCACTCTTTCAGTTCCCCTCGAAACACACGTTTAGCAGATATATTGAAGGATTCTCTAGTTTCAATTTGCATCGACCATTTTTACATCTTTTAACAAGAAAGCTCTCGCAAATGCCTTTGGAGTTAGTGTTTGCGATTGCTGCAATGGGTGCCCAATATCGATTTGAAGCAGAGTCAGCCTTGTCGTTGTATTACGCAGCGAAGAATATGATAGATGCTAGACTCAATAAAGTTCCAGCAGCATCCGCAGAAGCCGCACTTAATTCGACGATACAGTCAAGACCAACCCTCGAACGCGTGATGGCCAATACTACGATGAACTCAACAGAATATACCAATCAGCCGCCCCTCGGAATTGAGACTATACAGGCTATGATTATCACCATGTCCCTGTGCTCATGGGAGTATAAGAACCTGTTGCCCGACGCTTTCCACCTGGGAGAACAAGTCGCGCTTCATCTACGCCAAGGAGGATACCTGCGTCAGGCAGATTCGGCTGCAGGTGAAACCTGGGAGCAGTGGATACAAAGCGAAGGACATCGACGAACTGTATTCATCGCTTTCATCATTTTCAATTTACATTCAATCTTTTATGATGCCCCTCCCCGGCTCATGGCCCGAGAAATTTGGTCGATTAAAATGCCACAGCAGGAAACTTACTGGTGGGCTTCAACGGCCCGCGAATGGCAAGAAATACGACGCCGTGATCCTCCAATCTCTGAAACCTTTGGCGACTATTACTCAGACTTAGTTGTTCCCCCAGAATCTCGAAACCCAAGCCATCGCACATCTGCATTTGGAAGCCTTATCTCAATACACGGCCTAGTACAGCAAATACAACTTACGAGAGAGTCTCTACTCCATATCGACACAATTTGCACCGATATTGACAAGATTCCATTGTCAGAAGACGTTTTTATAAAATTTAGACGAGCTCTATGCCGCTGGGACAGCAGCTGGTCTTTGAGCAGAGAATCTACCACGCAACCTATTGCCCACATGGCGCCGCTAGGGTTCAATGCCACAGCAGTATTCCGCATTGCCTGGATAAGGCTGAGCTTTAACATGGGTGTATGTCGAAACTTTAGCACCAGAGATCCGGCTTCTATCGCAGCTGCGTTTGCTCGGTCTCCCAAGCCAGAACGCTCACCGCGTTTGTACTCGGCAGTTCTCCAAAGTGCCCATGCACTCAGCATACCTGTCCGTATTGGTATTAAATACGCATCGAAAACCCAGATTTTATCTTGGAGTATTATCCATAGTATTGCTAATTTAGAATGCGCTTTATTTCTCAGCAAATGGCTGGAACAAGCTAGCTTGGAAAGCGATTCCTTACACCAAGAAGAGAAAATCTTGATTCGCATTATTTCGAGGATTTTAAAAGAAACTCCATTCTTTCACCCCACATTGACTGACGAATGCAGCAAAACAGCTATCAAACAAATGGCTCACTCGGTTTTATTGTTGTTTGCAGCGATGTTCAAGGAATCACATTTGTTTGATGCAATTGGTTCATGTATAGAGGCAGTTGACCGATACGCTTCCACTTTAGAATGTAATGATGATAACCATTAGGAAATTTGTAATTATTGAATAGAATCTGAAATATACGTATATTATTGTCCTTGAAGAAGGAGTTTTATTATCAATTTCTATTAACATGTCTCATAACCCGAACATAGTTTCCCCTATGGCCTTGATAAAATTATTCTTAATCATATTTCCTCAAACTCCATATCCCATTCCCATGCCTGGTCCTGGTTTGTATTTTGCATTCTCCCTTTTATACAAGATTGAAAATCATACGAAGGGCCGTTCCAAAAGCCCGAACAGCCACTTCCATATTGTCAGCACTTGCTGCCGCAAACGTGAGGCGGAAGAAGACGTCGTTGAGTGGCAAGTCAGGTTCTGCCCTGAACCAGGAGCCCTTGGCGACTAGAACACCTCTTTTGAGGCATGCTGCAAATATCTCCTCTTCAATGTCTAGAGGGGAATAGCATTTTGCGTTGGGGTGTAGAGTATGGTTAATTCTGACCCAGCACTATAAAGGGAAATTATTAAGTAAGAATAAAGTAGTTGAACGAGAGAGAGAGGATGCAAATGATCCAATTCAGCAACTTACAAACATGCCAGCACTTGGAGTATTCCAGCTCACAATCAGCTTTGGCAAGAATTTTTCAAACGCGCCAACTAGTATGTCTCTCCTGTTGGTATACTCCATTTGCAAGTGCTGAAGCCAATTCAAGAATCCTTCATGTCCCCATTTCTCATCCACCAGCTTGTACATGATGGACTGAGAGAAACCGCTGGGGCCTTGGCTTGCTGATTCAGTATGTCGGATGAACCGCTCAATCATCTGCTCTGATGCTGTCACCCAACCCATTCTTGCACCAGGGACGATGACTTTGGAGAAGGAATCGATGCGCATGACGCGGCCATCGGTATCAATGCTTAGGAATGAAGGGGGTAGAGAAGCGAGAAATTCCCCAACTGATAATTTGGCGGGTTTACGTTCAAGATCTGGGCTGAGGGTACGGGATCGAAGCTGGATAAAGTAGTATGGATCATCTTCTAGGATGTAAATGTCGTGTTTCTGGCAAATTTTATATATCGCCCTTCTTCTTTCGGCGCTTTGGGTCGATCCAGTGGGATTTTGTCCAGTTGGTACTGTATATAACAGATGTGGCTTCCTTGATCCTTGTTTCTCAGCATCCCAATTGGAGAGAAGTTCATCCATGACTTCTGGTATCGGCCCTTGGGCATCCATTTTGATGCCGACGGTCTTGATGCCAAGCGGAAGAGCCGTCTCTAAAGCACTAGCATAGCAATACTCTTCGGTCAACCATGAGTCACCTCTATTTTTGTCACACAGCATCCTTAGAGATTGATATATCCCGGCGGTATTTCCAATAGTTAGACATGCGTCCCAATCGGCATAAGGAGGATTGTGGACCAGCTCTATGTGCTCGGTGATCCAACGAATCATCTGGGCTGACCCTGCTGCCTGTCCATAGTTCAAAGCAGTAGAGAGGTCGAACACAGCATCCTCTGAAGCTATATCATGTAATCCTATTGTAATCGTCGGCTCGGTTTCCGGTGTGTTGCTCCCACTGGGACTGGGTAATGCAGCAATCTTGGCGCTTATAGAGTTGATTGGGAAATAGTCGGGAGTTGGAAGGCCTCCGGCTAGGGAAATCATTCCTGGTCTTTTGAGAAACCTCGCGGCTACCTTTAATATCCCAGGAGCTCGTACTAAGCATTCATCGGTCAAGTGATCTAAGAGAAGCACGTCAGGCAGATTCTAACAAGGTTATTGGAGAAGAACTTACTATCCCATCTTTTCGCCGCAGGCTTCGTAGAGGACTAGGATTATTCTTGGTAAGCTAGATGCAATCGACTAATGTTAATGTTGTCGTGATAAACTTACTTTTGAAGACTGAAGTTTAAACATGTTTGAATCAGCATAGGCAGCTGTTGAAGCCACCAATTTGCCAGCAGCCTGCCGCTGTGCATGAATACCAGCAATAGCGGAACTATTCGCCGCCACACTATCGACAGAGAGACCAGAATGCCATTCTTGAGTAGTTGCATCGTCTATTGGAATACCTTCTGTGCATAATGGTGCCATGTTGTGAATGTAATTTACGTCTTGTTAAATGATAGTTTAACAGGCCAAGGCGTCTGTCTAGTTTTAGAAAATTATAAAACTTTTATATTGAATAGGGGGTTTGGGGTAAAAAAAAAACTGCATTTGTCATCTCTAAACTCCCTCCAACTTCCATTCATTTGAATTTGAGAAGTATTATGTATTCACCGATCCTTTTAACTGCAATTGGGACGGGAGTAATATGGGGTTGCTTTGTGTGAGTCAATCGCAATTGGGGTAAGAATAAGAGTCGATGGGGTAGATTGAACTGAATTGACTCCAATAGAATGATATCACTGAGGTTTTCAACCATTTTCAGTCTAGTTACGGTAGAAAATCAACAGCTATGACGGGCGATATAATCCAAAAACATTTTTCTTCCTCTCGGGTTAACCAATCATCTTGGTGGTGGTTGTTTGTCTTTGTTCTGCTTAGAAAGCAGTCTTTGTCATAAGCCAACCTAGACAGCGTTATAAGTGCTAGAGAAGATGACTGTTGTATTATTCCGTAGACGTCTTTAAGCTCAATTATTGTACGTAAATATTCTTATCTATCTTATATGTGTCAATTTTTGAGTTTAATCCTCTTCTCAGACTGACAGTGTGTGGGTATGCATATTTATATATTGAACATGGATGCCTCCCAAAGTTTGAAACCGAAACGGCAAACTCCCAAGACATTTAAATCTCGCCTTCTTTTGACAATTGCTTTAAATGACCTATACTAGCTAGAGAGAGTGGCATAGATGAAGCAGCTTTTCCGACTAACTTGTCTATAGGAGGAAGCATCAGCATTGTTGAGCAATTTGGTAGTATCGAGCGAAAGACGTCTTTGAGACCATCGTTCCTATAGGAAGATAATAAAGACAAGTCTATTCTGTTATATTAATCTCATTTCAAAAAAACTTTTCATTCTTTATTTAATTTCAAAATAGCCCTTCCCCACTCCCTTACATGAAGCAACTGACTCAGTCAGGTAATACAGTGCATAAATGTTATGCCTACTGTAAAGCGTAGCTAACTATTAGCGTTCATCTTCTGATAACCATCATGGGGGGTCATTATAGGTCAAAAGATATTGTAACCCAACATCACTATATCCGAATGGAGGTCGATGCTGTATCCCTCTCGGGAGCAGCTCCTAAGCGGAGAAATGGTCGTCCTCAGGCATGCGAGCCTTGCCGACGGCGCAAAGTTGCCTGCGATCACCGCGTTCCGATATGCTCCCGATGTCGCCGCGGAGGAGTATCGGACAAGTGCGTATATCTCGCTCAAGCCAGCCAGCAGAGCTTGCAAGGTCGTCATGAGAATATATCAAGAGTATCACCAAGATCAACGGCCGTGCCATCTCTAAGGCCGCGAGAGGCGCAGAGGAATCCCATCTCTATCACAAGCACTCGTACGCCGCCTCAGGCGAATCTTTCTGAAAGTAACGTCGGCTATCTCGGCGCAACGAGTTTCTCAGCATTCTATGAAGAAGCGCAAAATAGCTTGCCCGTGACAGAAAAATGTGAGCCTGAATCGGAGATGCTGTCGCCGTTGAAGAGCGCGGATACTTTTCCTCGCCTCGATGAGCTTGCCGTCAGCGCCTTGCGTGTCATTCCCGATAAGGCATCGTCTCAGCTTCTAGTTCGCCTCTACCATAGCTTCTATGGGGGATTTTGTCAGCTTGTAGGAGAATGGTTGAACGATTCTCTGTGGGCATCTTTCAATGCAATACTCGGCGATGGTAGTCGAGATGATGAGCTGCTGAGGCGGATGGCATTCAAGCTTTGCCAAAACGGTGCTGTCCCTTTGGAGGAAAACCACTCAGATCCAGAGAAGTGGTTTCAAGAGTTTTCCGGATCCAGGCTGCGATGGGAGTCTCTTGGTCTGCTCTTCATCTTTTGGGGTTGTGGCGCCAAAAGGCTTCCTGAGAGGAGCGCAATTTCCAAGGATTGCGATACGCTGCACAGTTATCATAAAAATAGTCTTGTGGACCAGTATAGGATAGGTGCTTGGAGGTGCATTGAACTCAGCCGTGATTCATCCAACGGTAATATGCTGTTAGCTTTTATTGTTTTCACACATAGCATAATGGAGTCCAACGTGTCAGGAGATGCAAGTAAGGCTCTTTTTTTCTTCTTCATTCTCTGTCTCTCTCTTTCTTTCATTTACTTCTACTCACATCCGTCAAATTGGTTTCTTACATTATACTCCAAAAACTTCTAGGCATGCAGTATTGGAGGACCCATGGCGATCTCGTCGCAATGACAACGTACCTAGGCCTTCATGACTCTCCACATGCTAACCCCATGGACTGCTCTATATCAGCGCAAACCAAGCGTCGATTATTCGCAGCCATCTTCACTCATGACAAGGTGATTTCCACATTTACAGGACGACCACCGTTCCTTAGTAGGAGATTTTCGTCAACGCCATTGCCTCTCGATGTAGACGACAAACTCTTAATGGCAAAACCTCCGCCGACTCATTACACAGATTACCGTGTAGATGAAAATGGTTGGAATATTGATGGGAAAATCCATCATACGACAATTCTTCGTGCAAGAACCATGTTGTCGTATGTGAGAGATGAAATTCTAGAAATTGCTCTGCAGGACATGGATTTTGGCGGTAGAACCGCACTTCTGTAAGCAGCCCTGCAGAAGAATACAATACCGGAATCATTTCACTGTAGCAATAGAGAGAGAGAGAGAGAGAGAGAGAGAGGTGTTCAGCTAACTAGAAGTTATAAATAGCAATTTGAAAAGACGAGAAATGCAAGTCATTGCCGACTTCCCACCATATATCCTCTATCAACCAGACGATGTCAACAACGCAGACATTCCCGGCAAGACACTCTACGCCAAACTTCTCATCTGGCTCGAGCATCTCCAAAACCTCTTCTTCATCGAACGTCTTCTTAGTAAAGAAGAAGAAGGCGAAGAATCAGCCTCATGCCTCTTTGAAATAAGTCTCGAAATGGTCACACTCGCACACTTCTTCTGGACGCACCAAGCCCGTCTCAACACGGTAGAAAACAGCGTCGAGTGGATGACGGTTACACATGCCGCGCCAGCCGGTGGGATTCTCTGTATGGAGCTCCTCAGGGGGAAAGCACTCGGTTCGATGAGCCCCGTCGCTACAAAGGCTGTCATTGTGGAGAAGCTGGGCATGCTGGCTGGGTTCCTGGACTGGGTTGGCCCGTCAGCGCCGAACGCGGATATTTGCTGTCGGGTCAAGAAGATTGTGAGGCGGGTGTTGGAACAGGCGTTGGAGACACCTGTGCAGTCTAATATGTTGGATGAGGGGGGGCATTGGAATATGGAATTGTCGTCCGACTTGAATTCGTTTTTTAATTTTGATTTACTGGATACGTTTGAGTGGCTGAGACCAGAGGGGGCGTAATGGACGATGATGATGATGATGATGATGATGATGAGTGTTGTATATACAAAGTATTCTATATAGCTATAGATAGCTTCTTTTATCTGTAATAGATTTCACATTCGAGACTACATCATAAGAACCTGCATCAATAAGTTTTTATAATACTTGATCTTCACTAAGAGCTCCTTCATACATACATTCATTCAACATTCATTATACTCCTCAAATACCCGATCTAAATAGAAAGCTGACTAAGCCCACTAGCCTAAACCTCGGCTATCATGTACATCTCGCCATTCAACCATCATCATCAGCAACTCTCCCAACTTCGCCTTTCGACTCACTCATCCTCACAAGACTCAACCCAAACAAAAAAAAAAACAAACAAAACAAATTCTTCCCTTAAAGAAAAGCCAAAAAACCAGCTACAATATTCTTCACTCAAAAAATGCCACCCCTACGATCCTTCCACCTCCCCATCCGCACCCTCCTCAAACTCCCGTCTTCTTTCCGCCCCTCATCAACCTTCTCCCCTCATCCATCCCCCCCCAAGCTCCCCGCCGCCCAACAAGCCGAATTCGAACGCCTCCAACGCGCCGCCGCCGTCTCTTCCGCTTTCCAAGACATCTCAACTTCATCTTCAGCGTCGTCATCGCAGACTCCCCCCTCGACGGAAAACCTTCGACATACAACCAACCCAGCTAATAATAATAATAATAATAATAATAACAACAAAGACACCAATGACGGCACTGTCCTGAACCAGGGTCTATTTCGTGGTGCGCCCCCCGAATTTGAAGGCGATAAGAATCCTAAGACGGGCGAGATTGGGGGCCCGAAGAATGAGCCTTTGAAGCATGGGGATTGGAGTTATAATGGGCGAGTGACGGATTTTTGAAAGGAAAAAAAAAAAAAAAAAAAAAAAACCAAGGCAAAACGAACGAAATGAAGGAATAAAGAAAGAAAGAAAGAGAGAAAGAAAGAAACTTTGTGTGTACGAATTGAATTGGGGCGAGAAAATTTAAGAGAAAGGGCATGGACTTGGTGGAAAAAGATTTGTGGTAATTTGAAGGACGACAAAATACGAATGTCAGAGATGTTCGAAAACGGATACTCATCACGGATAATCAGCAAAAGAGCGAGAGAGGAACTTATGAGGACATTAGTTTGAGGAGATACGAGTTGTCGCTTTGTACGACTAATTGTACATTAAAAATAGATCTGAAGCATGTACTATTATATACTACCACGCATCATGATGAGTAGAGGGGGTATTTCTCATGTCCCAAAAAAATAATGGATATAAATGGCATATTGCAATCCATATCCACCACCAAATAAAAAGAGAAAGCCTCGCTGCTTGCTCCGCCCAAACATACCAAGTCCATGAGTCCCAGCAAATCATTGTTTTTCTCTTCATCCCATATAAAGCAAAGTAACGTAATATTTTGCTTTGATTGGAAAATCCACGTAAATAAAAAAACAAGATTTTCCAAGCTACTTTTCTTCCTCTACTGCCATTTTTACTTCATTTCCCAAATCCTGCATCTCGACATCCTTTTGTTGGTCGTGCCCTTCGGATTGAGCCTCCATCATTTTCTCGTCAGGTTGGTTCTCCTTGTCTCCTTCGCTATGTCGACGTTTTCCCTCAGAGGCTTCGTCTGTATTCTTCCTCTTTCCCCAGTTGCCTAGGATCTCGCTGCCTAGGCTGGGTTTATTGGCTTGTTGAGTCTCAGCTTTACCTATCCCGGTAATGATGACATAGTTTGCCGCTTGCTCTCTCATTCGCTCTCGTCGACCCTTTCCGCGCAACCTAGCCTGAGGCTGAGCGCCATTCTGCACCCAGCGGATGCTCTTAATCATGTAGCTCAGACCGTCGTGAACGGCGTGCCGTGCTCCATGTTCGCCTCCAAATTCTCGACTAGTGATGCCATAACGTGTAGAGGAAGAGTATTTGACCAGCCGAGGTAGTATCAAAACATTGACGTGTAAGTCGCGCTCGGCAGGGATCAACATAGGGCCAACAACGGGCGGCGAGGAGATGAGACTTTCGGAAGTCAAAGTTGCGGGCTCACTTTCTTGGTTCTTAACCTTTCGGCGCTTTGTTTCCCCGTTAAGTCCTTGTTCTAGATCCAGCAGAGACGTGTCGACATCCTCAGTCCATTCTCCCTTTATCCACCCTCCGTGAATGCACGCCGCCACTACATCCGAGTCATCAGTGTAGACATCGGTGCCCCACAGGAACGCTCTAGCGGTAATCTCTTCCCGGGCAATCGCAGAGAGGTGAACGTGAGACACTTTGACGGTCAAAGTACAGTTTTGCTTATCCTTGATGCGATCAAAGGGTAAGGGCTTCGGATTCGAGGAGAAACCACGATGCGTAGGGGTATGCGGGAGAAGCCTTCCCGCTCTGAGGTCTGGTTCGTAGATAAAGTCGCCTAGGTGATGACGAGGAAAGCCAGCAACCTGTTCCAGGACAGCCTTGGATGATACAATTGTTCGTGGCTTAGGCGGAATCAGCGGTAATGGGCTTTGAGCAGATTTGGGAGCCTGAGCTGGCTGCGTTGCTCGCGGCGTATGGTGATGGTGGTGATGATGATGCGCAGCGCTTAGGGCCTTCTCGGTTGGAGATGCTGTTGGAGTCACGCCTTTAAAATTTTTGAACGGGGTAATGCCAGCCGCTGGAGGTTCAACCCCCTCAGGAACGTGATGATGATGGTGGTGGTGGCTATCAGGATTTGGTCAGCTTCATTGCTCCTCTAGTTGGGAAGTAGTAGTAGGTATTTGATTGACAAAACATTATGAAAAGGGCCGGGAAAAACGTACTGGTGATGGTGATGCGCATGTCCCCTCGCGCGCTTCGAGCCACGACCCACTGGCGTTAATCTACCTGAACTGTCATCATCACGACTCTCCTCTACATGTAATTTCCGCCTCCTGCCTCTGGTACTACTTTTATTAGTCACGCCGGCGTCTGGGCCAGGATCCGGAGTAGGGTTTTCGGTATCGTCTCGTTTGGCTAGAGCAGCATTGATGTACTGGGCCATGGGCGCAGAGGTAGCAGGGCTCGATACGCCACCCATGCCTCCAACACCACTGCCTATGCCCGCAAACATGCGACCAAATTCGCTCTTAATGCCTGGCTCTGCGGCGGGCCCGGGTTGCTGTGGCTGCGCACCCTGAACGGCTTGTGGAAGTGGGGAGACACGACCTTTGCGGTTGATTTCCTGGATGGCAAGTAGGTTGCGCTGATGAATGCCATGCCCCGATGGGTCATCAGGATTTCTGTTTCTTGCTGGGTCAAACGGGTGGTGACCATGGCCGCCGCCACCGCCGCCGTTAAACGGCATTGACGAGATAGCCAGAGGCACGTCATCAATAGGTCGCGATCTGGGTGGTTGCTGCTGCGAGAGGTGAAGTTCCATTCGAGCTCGGTCCGGGGATTCGTGTGGCTGCGGCGGACCGGCGACGACAGACGTACTCGGAGGATATGAAGGATGGGATGCCGGAGGAAATCTCTCTGGAGGCGCTGTAGCATATGATGAAGAACTATGAGAAGCATATGGCCCCGAGGAAGGAGGATAATCTGGGTGTGGGCGCTGATGTTCCATGGCAGCTCTGAAGCTCGTCTCGGTTTCCGGTCGTCCCCAGCGAGGATCCCGAGGATCGCGTCGTTCGAGGACCTCGGCAGGGGGGGCGGCGTAGGGGGCAGATTGATGTACCGGGGGTTCGCGATGCGCCGCCTGGTCGTGCGGCGCCAGAGGATGCCGATTTGCATCGCCTCCGGAGTATGCGCGCTCCCTTCCTTCCCGTTCCCGCTGCTGCTCCAGGTTTTGTCTTTCTCTGTCTGGCCTATAGCGATCGTCGTACGGATATGGCATCATGCCGGTCCTCTCACCGTAATCTATCCCTGAAGCCGACCGTATAACTTCTTCTCGGCGACCGTAAGTTTCCTCTGGGCCTGGCGCTCTCCCAGCCTCCATGGGTCGTGGCGCCATCCCCCCGTATGGCCTGGACTGAGCAGTATTTTGACCAGGAGGCGGCGCTACCGGCATCCTTGCTTGATCTCTTGAGGCGTCGGCCGAACTCGGCGGCTGTCGCGAGTGATATGACTGCGGTGTGCCGTATCGCTGGACGTCTGGGGTGGTGGTGTAGTGGCCTCGGGGGGATGGCGCATTTCGGGGATCGTACGGTCGCTGAAGCTCGGGGGTTTGAGGACGTCGGAAGGGAGGGTACTCTGATGACGCAGAGTGCATTCGAGGCGAGGCTTGGATAGACGGCGCAAAGCCGGGGGCAGATGCGGATGTGGGCGCCGAGTGCGGCGAATAGTGCTGCGACGAGGATGTCGGCTGAGACTCTCGCGAAGCCGGAGGTGGGCCGCCTAGCATGGATGAAATGGACATGGAACTTCCACCAGTGGATACAGAACCAGATCTTGCGATGGTGTTCAAGGCAGGCAACTCGCGAGAAGATGGGAATGCGCTCGGAGGCCCAACAGCCAAGGGGGGTGGCCGGGGTGGAGGTGGTCCGTATCCCATGATTGCATGTGACTGCTGCGACTGATGTTGTTGCTGTTGCTGTTGCTGTTGCTGTTGCTGTTGCTGCTGCTGCTGCTGCTGCTGCTGTTGTTGTTGTTGTTGGTGAGAATGCTGCTGCGGCCCCGTTTGGGGGGGCGACGTAGGCGGCGGCATGGTGCGACTGAGCTCTCGAGCTGTGGGTAGCGACGAGGCGCTCTGAGCACGCGAATGGCTTGGTTCGGGAGGATAATCGCGGACGGCGTGCGAATGCGAGTGGCGGTGATATGGCGCGTCCGAGGTTCGTCGCTGGTGAGCCGCATATGCAGGGCCAGCGATGCGATGCGATGCTGTGGCTGTTGCTGTTGATAATACTACCGAGGCGTGCGTTGATGGTGGAAGCGGAGGAAAATGTGATCGTGCGTGGTTGTGGTTGTGGTTGCGGCTATGATTGTGATTGTGATTGTTGGGGTAAAGAGCTGGCGAGCGTCTTGGATCCATAGTGCCGAAGTTTTGGCCGCTTAGCTCAAAAAATTCCGGACCCCGTCGGCGGAGCGATCCAGCGACGATCAATCAGGATTTCAGAACAGACGACGAACGAATGCCTCCTGCTAAGCAGCGCTGCCGGTGCAGCAGCGGGAGGAGGATGGAAGAAATAGAAGAAAAAGAGCCTGCAAGACGACAAAAAAGCTGGTCAGGGTTAAAGTACCAAACAGTATAAGGTAATCGCAAAAAAAAAAAAATTACCCTTGTAAGCATACGCACGGTAATTACATACGCCGTGCAGTTTCTTTTCAGTCTTTTCTTTCTTTTAAATTCGGGGAGAGAGAGAGAAAACAGCGAATACTTCCGGTGAGTGCCTTTAAGAAAAAAGGGAAGAAAAAATGAAATGCGGGCCAGCCACTGACAGCACGAGATCGCCAGGCGCCAGAAACCTTCAGCTCAAAACGAACTCCCCTTTGTTTCGCCCGAGAAGCCACAAGCTAAAGTAGCTTAAAAATCAAAAAGAATTAATGACCACAACAAAGTTTTTAGTCCCTTCTCTGGTGCGGCGGTGAAGAAAAATAAAAAATAAAATAAAAAACAAACCAAAACCGAAAAGGCGTCACGAAAGAAGATTTGATGTTGGAGAAGAAAAAAATTTATGACAACGCACGGCAGAGGCCGAAAGCTCAGTCAGCCGCGCAGGGATCCGAGCTCCCTAAGCGGCACCAGGCGTGAGCGTGACGAAGGTGCGCGAACACGTTTGGTGAGGGGGAGAGAGACAGATAGACAGACCCCTGGGCTTCTTTTTGTCTTTCAGGCAGTGTGACTAGTCAGGGATCCGGGATTCTTCTTTTTCCTTTTCCTTTTCCTCTTCCTTTTCTTTTTGTTTATTTCTTTTCCCTTTTTGTTATTTCTTTTCCTTTTTCTGTTTTTTCCTTGTCTCTTTTTTACCCTTCACGATCGTTTTGCCCATGCATAGATGACAAGTCCAACCAAGTATGAGCTGCATGGACAGAGAAGACTTGTATGGAGTAGATCGATGATGTTCGCGGCAGACTAAGAGAGAGAGTCTCCGGTCTCTAGCTTTTCTCGCCAGTCGCTTTCGTCTCAAAATCTAAAAATTGTCAGAATCAGAAAATAAAAACATTGGACGAATGACTTCTCTAAACAGAGTTTCTTCTCTTTTTGTCAGCGAGAATTAGAGACGACAATCTGCCACCTAAGTCAGGCAAAATGATGGCTTGGAGCTAGTGGGCGCGGATCCCGGGGCAAGTTTTTTTTTTTCTTTGCTTGGCGCCAACGCAGGAGCTTTAATGCGGGGAAGCTCCTAAAGGTGGCTTCTGCAAGCCCCGATAGGCTCTGCCAATTTGTGGCTGAAGCACTGCACATGCATGTACGTGGTGGGTAGATTTAGCATCAAATGCCCTTAGTCCTTTAGCACGGAGTACAGTCAGTATATTAGCTGCCTCTGCTACTACCTATGTAGTACTTTCAACCATCTTTGTAGCATTTGTGTCGTCGTTGGGTTACATGTTACATGCCACAAGCAATCTATGATGGAACGGGCAATCGTATTGTAATGAAAATGGCTCATTGCCAAAGCCAAGTTTGAAGCTCATAAAATTGGCTCCATCCATGTACGGAGTAGGCCTAGTCCTTGGTAGAAAAGGCGATATTCGACATCAGAAGAAGCTTTGACATATGAAACAAAACTAAAAAATAAAAATAAAAATATAAAAAAAGAAGTAATAACAACATTTTTGAGAAGAAAGAAGAAGAAGAAGAAAAGCCTAGACTTCACATATACTTTTCTTTTAAAAAAAAAACCCCCCAAAAAAGAAAATAAATGCTGTGTGACGATCCCTCACGATCTGATGGCTGGGACTGTCGCACTGAATAATGGTGGCTAGTTCTCTTCGCGCCCCCCCTTCAGGAACCAGGTTGGCTAGGCCAGGATCCCCCTCCCTTGTCGCATCAAAGCCGTCGATGCGTTGGACGGGCTAAGGCAGATATCATGCACGCATTATAACCGACACGGAAACCCTCATTCGCTAGCTAGTACGGAGTCCTTGCGTTGATGATATGAGACCGTCGGGCCGCATAGCTCTGGACCCTTCACCGCTGGACGAGACGCCCGATTTAGGGCAATAGGACCGGCAGTGGTGTGGCTGTTGATACCGTACAAAGTGCATGCACAGCACAATGGCATTCATTCTTTTTTTTATTTTTATTTTTTTCCCTCGGAAACAAGCAGACACACAAGTTAAGTATTCTTTTTTGAGTACATGTGCTTTGTTACTCTGTGAATAAAAGATGCAGCTCATTTTACAAGTCTCAGTGCTGACATAACGAAACCCTTGAGAGAGAACGAACTCTATATGTGGCTAAAAACCTAGAGTAAATCAGGCACGTGCAAGAAAATTTTCCCACCAAACGAGATGGCGGGGAAACCCTCCTTTGGCCCTCCCAAAGAATGAGAGAGGGGGGGAGAGAGAGAGAGAGAGAGAGAGGGTGAGTATTGGGGCATGTTAAAAAGGCAAAACAACATGAATAGGAAATTTAAGAAGAATTTTTTTGGAATTTTTTTGGAAATTTTTTTTAAATTGGGCAGAATCGGCAGAGTGAGCTGTCTCTCATTCTGGCGGTGAATATATCCCGTCTGCGATATGCATGCAGAATGCACGCCTTATGTCTGTGGACGGAGCACGTAATTTATAAACCATACCATTGTGCAAGTACAAGTACTACGAGTACAACTCCTACTCTATCACTACTATTACTCTATTACTACTACCACTAGATATGTACCATCTCTGCATGCAGATAGTTTCTACAGCGTCACACAGCATGCATGCAAGAAGAAGAAAAGAAGTGGGATTCTCTGCATTGCATGTACATGTACGAAGTACGAAGTGCTGCGTAGCAATGAATTAAGAGGGAAAAAAAAATTTACAATATGCACAACAAGGGCTGCGGCCGTTGGGCTGCGAATTCTTTTTGGATCTGGTGATTTTTCTTTTTAAAGGTGACGTCGCAGATGTGACATGACAATCCCTCATCTCCACACATCCATGACGATGACATTTATTGCTCTGACATTATCAATTACTACCCTCTTATGTGTGTGGTAGGGGGGTGGTGGGAGGGTGGTTTGGTGATTTGGCAAAGGGTCTGGACATGTACAAGTAGATGCTCGGAGGCTATTTCTGGCCATCTTTCATATCAATCCTTCATATTACATACAGAAAACAGTTACCATAAAAGACTTAGTATAGGCTAAGTTACATGGAATTGGCATTCGCAATGAATTGAGCAAAGGCTGACGATATGATGGCAATATCAGAAGAACTCAGTGTCATGTATGGGGAACTGAAAAATCTTATATTCTTAAAGTGTAATGAACGATCACGTCTACTATCAGACTGATTTCACAACATCAATAGTAAATGTAAAATAAAAGATGGATAAATTCTTCACTTGAGAGAGGCAGGGGAGTCTCATCAAAAAGGTGATAGCATTGATGACTCATTGACTCATGCTAGAGAAAGTTCTTTTACTGTGCTAGTCAAACATAAGAGCTATATGTGTGATAATCATATGATGGTTGCCATATTAGACAACTCTATCATCATAACTTTCACATAAACTAACACATTAGATAATGAGAATCAGTAAACTCAAAATCTCTCTGTTTGCAGCCTTTTCATCCCCAAGTCCATCACACCAAGTTACAAAAATCCTCAAAGCTGAAAGAAATATATATATATATATATATATTTATTTATTCAGCACTGCTATCCCTCCTGTGAGGCCCCTGAGGTAGCTTCATCTCGAGACTGGAGGAGCAGCAGCTTAATAACAGTCTCAACCCCGTTCCGAATTACAAGGCCCAACGACGTCCGGTTCTCTTCATCATTAATTGTTATTAACGTCGATATCAACGCCATTCTTAAGAAATAGTTCAACAACGGCTCCGTGTCCGAAACAGGCTGCGACATCGAGCAATGCCTAGTTTCCCGTCTTTTAAGCATTAATATCGGCACCATTCTCAAGCAGCAGTTTAAGAATGGCCTTCTGCCCCATCTTAATTGCAGGGAATATTGGCGAGCCCTTTTCATCTTCATCATATATAGCATCAACATCAGCACCATCTTCGTCATATATAGCATCAATATCAGCACCATCTTCATCATATATAGCATCAATATCAGCACCATCTTCATCATCTATAGCATCACCAGCGCCATATTCAAGTAGCAGCTGGACGATATCCTCATAACCATTACAGGCTGCATAGTACAGTGGTGTCCGGTTTCCTTTATCCTTTGTATTGGTATCAGCGCCATTCTCAACCAGTAGCTTGACAATAGCCCCGTATCCCCTCTCAGATGCAGGAAATATCGCTGTCCAGCCATAGTTATCCTCCACGGTATTGATATCGACGTCTTCCTTGAGTAGTAGCTTAACGGTTGTCTCCTGGTTTTTCCAGGCTGCATACATTAGAGGTATCCCGTATACCTCATCTTTAGCACCGGCATCATCCCCATTCTCAAGCAGCAGCTTAGCAATAGTTTCACATCCAACATGAGCTGCAAGGTGTAGTGGTGTCCATTCCTTCTCATCCCTAGCACTGACATCAGCGCCATACTCAAGCAGCAGCTTAGCAGTAGCTTCACATCCAAAATGAGCTGCAAGGTGTAGTGGTGTCCATTTCCTCTTATTTTTAGTATTGGTATCAGCCCCACTCTCAAGTAGCAGCTTGACAATAGCTTCATGGCCTTTTAGCGCTGCATAGTGTAGTGGTATCCAATCTTCCTCATCTTGAGCCTTAAGATCAGCCCCATTCTCAAGCAGCAGCTTGACTTAAGTTTCATGTCCCTGCTTAACAGCCAAAAATAGTGGTGTCTGGCCAAAGTTATCTCTCTCATGAACATCGGCACCATTACTAAGCTGTAGCTTAATCTCGGCGTCCTGCCCATTCCGAGCCGCAAAGAACAGTGGCGTACAGACTTCTTCGTATTCACAAATTGAATGCGGCAGAGAGAACTTGAGCGGATTTTCATCAGATGCTGAATCAAGCCGGCTACTGCTAGCCATTGTGCCTTTGTGTTCCTGTTCCGCCTCCATTTTTGATTTCCTCTGGCGTTCGCTGGAGCATCGAATCCATTTCGCTTAACTCAGCTTTCATTGCGGGTAATTTTCCCTTTTCGCCAATATCTTCTAATGAGGCTTCACTCCTATCGCTGATATCTTCTGACGAAGCTGCACTCCTTTCGCTTCTGAAGCTGACAGACCCTTCCTCTCGTTTCCACTCTTTCAGTTGGACTTCTCGCCATGTGGCTGACCCAAGTTGGCTGGAGGTCGTATGTGCTGAAGAGCCTCCAAAATATGGGTTATTCTGAAAGTAATTGGAGGCATACACTTTCTTTTGAAGAGCTGAGGCTTCCTTGTGCGGATTCTCAGACAGCTTATTCTTAATGAGCCAGTCATGAACCTTATCAGTGCTGTGGTTTACCTGCTCATCGTTCTCTTGTTCATCATCATCTGCCCAAGGCAGCGCTCTCAACGAGAAAGAGTGCAAGTCTTGAGCAATATGATCTATAAGCGTCTCGCTACTTATCTCACCATCTTCACCTCTCGGCCAATTACATAACGGGCAGATTGTGATGTCGATAGGAACAGAGCGTTTGCTAATGCTTGCTAATAGCGGTATTTGATCTAGTGATATAGTGGTCGCATGTTTTGCTTCTGTATGTGACTTGAATTTCTCTTCGCTAGAGAATTGTACTCCATCTCCGCAGGAAAAGCAGATCCAATATTCAAGGTTGCAATGCTCCTTGAGGAGATGATGACGCCATGCTTGTTTTGTAGCGTAGAGCATATCGCGGTATGCGCACTCTTGTAAAATACAAGTGTATGGACTGAGGTCGTCTGCGATATGTTTTCTGTATTATTTAGCAACAATCAGCACCTCATCCAAACCGCTTACATGTACTTACTTCCACTCTTCTATTTCCAACAAAGCTACAGGGAGGCATTGGCAGCAACAAGGACATATAAAATCACGTGCTCCCTCTTTTACTTTTGGAGGCTGAGGGTATCTGGAATTGGCCATCGCTGAAGAGGCAATTGTTGATGCGACAGGCGTTATTGGCCTTGAAGAGCTTTGTGCTTGTGGTAAAGCAAGGGAATCGCTGACTGCGGTCGCGTCTGTATCATCGCGCATAATGAGAGTTACTGGTGCATCTGATATTTCGCTAGGGGTTTTTTTTTTATGAATGGTAATGCTACAGACTTTCCCTTTCCCTCTAGAAGTGCTTCGGGTTGAGATGGAGGTTCCATAGAATGCTGCTGTGCATATAAGAAACTGTTTCGCCGTTTTAGATTGCAGTGGATTATACGCCTCTGCATTTCACTAAGATTCGAGGGGTCAATTTGTTCTTGGGAAAACTCAGCATGAGCAAGCATGACGGCAGCTAAGTGCATCTGTAAATCTTTGTGTTCCTCTTCTTTGAACGAATCATCTGCCCTTTGTAGTCGTGAGCGCCTGCTTAATTGCCGGACCGAGACAGCGATTCGATCAAGTTGGCCAAGTATCATCTCTACGCTTTGTATATTTTTGTATAATGGGCTGCTCGGAGGAAATGATGCAAACTCCTTCTCTAGCTGTTCATCAGAGGCGGAGTCATCAGACCAAGGCGAGAATGGCCGTGCTGGGATCTCATCAAGCGAGGATGTAGTCAGATGCTCATACCACTCCTCTTGGTAGCCCTCCCCTTTATCGTTACTCTCTTTACTGTCATACCAATTATTGTCTTTACTCTCAACATGATCATCTATAATAAGAGTCTTTAAGAGTGCTGAGGTTTTCCAAAAATCTAATCAATGGGTGCCTATAATTTGCGAGGGTTTGGTCTAACCTAGACTTCTGCATTCGCTCACTATTCCACCAAGTAGTTGTAGTAGATTGACTATTATATCGCGGGTCTCGGGATTGAATCTAAGCCTCTCATCAAGAGATGCCCGTCCATGTGTTAAAGCATCAGTGCCAGAGGCCCAAAGAGTTAAATCGGCTAAACGGTTCTCGGCCCATTCGTCCCTCATCATTCCTCAATCTCTAGACAAGCAGTAAGGCCCTGCAGGCACACACGAGCTGATTCTGAGATGGCGCTGCTGTCCGACATGAGCGTACGATTGCTACAGAGCTACGATGGAGCGATGTCTGATGAGAGAAGAAACAGGTACTTACTTCCACTCAACTTTATTAGGTAGGAGATTAACGATCCAATGACACACAGTAAGCAGTTGTATATTTGTATGCGGAGTACGGGGTACAGAGTGAGTATATATTCCTTGGCAATAAGGAATAAAAGCTCTGTCGAATACCACCATAGCACATGCGTTCATTCGTCAGCGTATCAACCAATTACAGATGGATTTACTCTGCTTTAAAATACCTCATCTATGAAAACTGGTCAATTTCGGACCTGAACGTTGATAGAATATAAGCTGGCTTTTTCTATATATGTAAACAGGGCGCTGTGAATGTATATTATAATGGCTCGGCAAGCCACATACATACTTGCGCCCAACTTTCGTTTCAAGCCCGGCACCGGCCCCATTGCATTGGGTAATATTATTACAGATCCTCTGCGGCCGCATCGGGCGCTGACGGTTGTTGATGCTGATACCTTGAAGACGAACTATCCTCGCGTTGAAACAATACGTGAACACAATCGTACAATAACTCGTGAGACTAATTGCGACATTTCGATGGCTGTGTGGGCGCAATTTGTACAGGCTGTTTCTGCAAAAATCTCGAGCCAACATAACTCCAACACAGCCCGCTTGAATTATACTATGGAGTCGCTTGAAACTTCATACTTTGTCACTGATCCATCCCTGGAAGAAATTGAGGTTCGACTCAAAGCGCCACGTGTCCAAGCTGTTGTCAAATCTGGTAATCTCCTGAGCTTGCGACATCCGGTGTATATGGTGACTGGCTTGATGGTCGCAATGGGGTTTACGGCCAAAGAAGAGAACGGGCAGCATTCGAACATCAAGGCAGAAATTAGTAGTAATATTTCAATAACTGCTGGCAATATGATGCTAGGTGCCAGCATGTCCAAATCCGTCGACAATACGAAAAGCGATGTGTGGAAAGCAGGGGAAGATATTGTGTTTGCCTACCAGCTCCTTAAAATTGAGATCAGAGGGTGGAGGGGAACAAAGATCAAGTATGATGAACTCAGACATAAGGCAGCGTATCTGAGCTTGACCGAGGAGAGTAATGAAGGCGAAGGGTATGCAAAAGATGATGATGTCTCAGAGCGAGTGATTACAAATGTAACGAGTGTGGATAGTTTAGCACCTTGTTACAACGCATATACAGTATTGGCCACTGAGATAGGAGAGAATGATAAGAAGATCGCTTGTATTTCATCATTCGACTAGTATCATATCTTTTGACGGTAACATGACACCCAGTTTTATTTTGGGCATAGGTCTTCACCCTCTCCCTAAGTGCCAATCTTGGGTAACAGTCAATGTATTTATTTACTCCAGCCCTTTTCCCAAGCTCACGAGACGCCAAACATCGCTGCCACAAAGATTGACCATCGGTCTTCATCTGACATGTCCATTAAGTCCCACGGCGCTATATAGTAATGATCATTTTGCGACTGGCTGCCCAGAGCCTTCAACATTGCCTGCATCCCCTGGCGTGTCCGCAATTTCCTATTTACATCATTGAATCTGTTTCTTTCCGATTTGCTGGATACATATCCTAGTAGAGAGCCTGCAATTCCAACCGCAATGGCGGTTGCGACTGAGGTACCAGACTGATACACTTCCTCACTGTGAGTGCTCAGCCAAGCAGACAGAACATCTAAGCCTAGAGTACCAAAAACCGCATCTCTGTTTATATTTTGCGGAGGGTTGAAATCTTCAAACTTCCCTTTTGCATTTGTGCCGCAAATGGAAATCACAGATTCGTGCCTGGCAGGAAACATTTCCCTCTTGTTGGCTCCAGAGTTGGAAGCTGCCGCAAAAAAGAGGATAGAATCGTCTCGGTGGTACAAAGCCTCGCGGCTGGCTCGACTGATGCACTGTTCCTCCTCTGCGTATCCGAATGACATCGAAATTATATCAGCTTCCCACTTGTTGCTCGCCCATGAGATCGCCTGAGTTTGGTTAGCATGCCAGATCGGGTTCAACTCAACAGCCTACCTGGTATATATATACCTTTGCGACATTATCACTGGCATTTAAAAGCTCTTCAGGACATTTAGCCACGCGTGCAACATATATATGTGCCTCTGGCGCGACCTTCATTATAACAGATACTAGATGAGTACCATGTCCATGACAATCTTGCCATTGGTCGGATCCATCGGCCCAATCCTTCCATTCTTTTAGACGATGTGTATTCCGTTTGTCGAAGAAGAAAGTGGCGTTATCATCGCAGCCAGTGTCTAAAATAGCAATCCGAATTGGTGAGGCTGTGTTACGTGGTAGAGTTGGCGATATGGCCAAATCCCTACTCAAGCGCTGCATGAGCGAGAGCCAGGATTTCGCGTCTTTCTTAGTCTTTCTAAGTTCTTTTATAACGACACTTTTTTCAGCCAGTAGAATTTCCTCAGTGACAATCTCAGTAACAGGCTGTTCAGAAGCAGTCTGGCTAGCGAAGCTTTTCATTTGAAATCTTAAAGAACCGATTGTCGTTAGTTCTTCCATTCACTGAGTCGTTCGCAGTAATTTCTCTAACGGAAAAACAACTTTATTGTATAATATCCTCCTCCGCCTTGTCAAACTTTCTGCATCTTCAGTGCCGCCAACAAAGGTTCCAGGATCCAAACAATCTCTAGCTGCTTTCAGATAAGAAGGAAAATAATCTCCCCAAAGTTTCTTGTCTTTTGAATACTCTATCGCTAGTAGCAAGTCTTCGTTGGCCTTTGCCGCCGGTGGCTGCGTTGTTGGATGTTCATCAACATTTTTATGAAGCGGCGAACCAATTCCGATTTCTACTAACATAATCCCGAGCGCTCGAATCCTTGGGAAACGATGAATCTCGCCAGCCACGGAACTAAACTCACAAGTCTCAGGGCCTTCATCTCCGAAAAGGACAGAGAGGTAAGGCTTCCATGCATAGATGTCGCCCTGCTCTCTAGAGTTGTGGTTGCCGCGCTCCGTCATAAATTGTATCGACTCACTAGTCCACTTTGTTCTCATCCAGTCTGAGTCGTAATATTGCCAAGCAGCTTGCGCAAGGATATACGCCAGTACAACTTTCATTTTTTGTGATAGATGATAGAGCCTAAGGATGCGCGCCAGCGAGATGCCTGGTATGTGCTCGACTAATTGTTCGATGGGTTTGAACCCACATTGTTGGAGCATCCCATCTTGGATCTCCAGGCAAACGCGAGAGCTGGCTTCTAAGCTAATGAGTTTACAAAATTGCCCTCGATCAACTCGTATTAGTTGCTTTGGAGACGGAGAAGTAGACGGTGGCGACGGATTACCAGCATTATGATTTGAGAGCTTGACGTAGGTCCTCGATTTCCTCTGAACGCTGAAATATCATTTGTAAGCCACAATTATCTTTGCTGCACACGATTCAAGACTTGCCGTGAGACAACCAACTCTACATCTTGCCATTGGCCAAACTCTGGGCTGTGTGAAATAGGTTTAGAAGAGAAGAGCATATCAAATTGTGTTTGACCATATTCAGTGATACGCTGTGACGGTGGCCGCAGCAGAAGCTGGGTTAAGTGCCTACTACGTCGATATTGAATCTCTTCATTGCTGCATGTGCAGCTCATGTGCTTCTGCAGTGCATTGACCAATATCTTATTTTCTTCAAAATATTCATCGGGAGGGTTCGCCTCGATATCTTCACTATTCTCATGTCACCTCGTGCCGCCACGCTTCGTAAATCTCCGCAGCCGTCTAGTAGTTTCTTTAGCTTCATCTCCGCCAGCTATGGATGAATATTTGAGGACTCCTTGTTGTATGGCTACCTACGCTTTCTTGTATCGTGACGATTCCGAATCGGCTCCTGCTATGGCCTCGAGGAGTGGAAAGCTATCCCAGGAAGACTTCTGGGAGCACTAAGATCATTAAATATTATGAGTATCAAATTCCGTTAGATGATAGCTTTAGATTCCCAAGTGATGTCAAGGATTTTTTACTTCCATAAACAATAAAAAAATCCAGATAACCATAGACACGCAGAGTACTTACGCTGCAAATGATCTCAACGCCTCTTAGCAGCTTCGAGATGCGCGGTCGCAGCTGTTCCGCCTCTGCGGTGTTAATATAGGTTGCAACCAACAGTAGCTCCGCACCCAGACTACCGCATGTCTTCTGCATATGCTTCGCGCCCACGTCCGAAGCAATATGGGCGACTCGCACAATTGCGGTATATGCGAAATCCAAAGGGTCCTCTAGCGACTGTCTCGATTACTGTTCGTCTATGACAGAAAGAGATTGGGAAGAAAACGAATGAGCAAGGTATATGGAATAAAAGTAAAGATTGTTGCTCCGCATATAGCTACACCAGTCACAAATCAGTAGTAATGCTCAGCCTGATCATGCAATGCAACCACAGCGACAGATTGCAAACTCATGCAGCTAAAGCCGAATAAGAGGCCGAATTTAATACTTCAAATAGAAATGACATTCAAAAAGCTATGCGTTTTTATAACAATATGCCGGAGAACAAATTACATTCACTGTTTTAGACAAAATGTAAATGTGAATACAAAAGCCTACATGCCCGATACAATACAAATATATAATTTATACAATCCAATTGTAATAATATTCACTTTCTTCCCATCTTTACGGGCAGCTTTTTTATCCTTAATTCTTAGCACCTCACGCTCCCTATTCGGGATTTACATTTGAGTATTTTATTAGCAGCTTGATTCCCCAGTCATTCCTGGGAAGGGTCCGCAAGTATAACTTCATAAAGAAAGCTTCGTGTGAAAGTCATGCTCATACTATTACTGGATAAAATAAACTAACGGCAAAGATAATAAAAAGTAACAGTAGGGCCATTTTATCCAAATGCCTTGCAAGAGACACTTCCAGAAACATAGAATATGTAAGCGTCGGGATGCTACTTTAGCAATTAATGGGCCATTGCTCGTGATAACCTCATTATCAGACTTATATATCACCAACGCTTTTATCAATGCGTAACGTATAATTTCTGAAATCAAATCCACGTAAGTTCTAAGATATAAAATGAAAGAGTAGCTATGTTTGTGTTAACGCAGAGCTATCGCCGTTAGACTAGGCACTGCTACTGCCTAAATAAAGAAACCTCTTACTTCACAAATGATATCTGGTGATCGAAGGTGACATTCGGCATCTTTGTTTCCAACAACGTATCGGCTGTTGATGGTCAGGTCACGCGGTTTTGCTGCGAATAAGCCCTAGGGATATGACTGAAAGCAGGCAAAGCTGCCAGGGGCCACTTCCCGCAATCCCGATCCAAGTGTAACCGTAGATCTTGAATTGACCCCGCCGGAAACCGACCGCCTCAAATACTGCAGACTAGATTATTTCTAGGCTGCTTAACTCGCCCATGCTAAGCTCGGCCTTCCTAACTGATGCCCTTTTGACGGCTAGAAGAAGCATAGCGTATAGAGTATACAACATCCGAACGCAATCCTAGAAGCCATTCTAGATAATTATACCGCTGAAAATGTAAGATTTGATTTTCGGTGTTTTGCAGGGGAGAGGGCTGGAATCCATAGGCGACGAGGTGAAACGCATTTTCTGATCGTGTGCAATCTGAGTGTTTATATATGCCAAGAAATTCAAAAGGACATTTGGCGTTGTAGTATTGATAGCCCTGGATTCTGGTTTTCAGGTTTTCCCAATGAATAGAAGTATCATGTATTATATTTCTGCTCAAACGTCCTACTAGATGGGTTAACTAAACTATAGCGCATATATACTCACAGGCCCTTAATATTTTACTATAACCATAATATTACAATGTATTTATTCAAAACTATCTACGAGCCTCGCTATAGATGTGCTAATACAATATAAAAAGTTACCAAAATAGTCCTGTAGAGAAAACAATTACCAGGGCTATTGACGAGAGCTTCAATTCATCTATCGAAAATCAGGAAGACTTATTTTGCGCGGTAATCCCTTATGACGTTACTGATAGTTGTCCATCTCGACTCGATGCGTGGGGTTCATTATCATACAATAGGGTAATTCCGTCTTGTAACAAGTAGGCAACGCCGCCTATCAGATCTTGAAGCTAAACAACACCGCCTATCAGATCTGGGAGATAGATGAAATCGGAATCTGAGTGCTGAAGTACTGAGTCACACTCGGAATCTCTGCATATCTGTCATACCCATGAAGTGAAATGAGGGGCTGGAGAGCTTGTAGCACATGGACTTCAGTTGAATAGATGTGATATAAATATATTTCATCCCAACTGATAAGCACTATTGATGAAGTCTGACACTTGCAATAGAATTGATGAAGACGTTACCCAGACTTACTTAGCCATCAACAATGTTCAGTAATATATAATTGTCTTCATCTGCTGCAGAAAAGTTCATACATTACAGTCCCAGCTTAGCACAATTTTATCGTTGAGCATTTATCAAGAAATATCAGTGTCATCATGTCCAGTCGTACCGTCCGTGTTGCCGTTACCCAGGCCGAGCCAGCCTGGGCCGATCTCCCAGGTGCCGTGGATAAGACATGCCAACTCATGACTGAAGCCGCGACAAACGGCGCTCAACTTGTCGCTTTCCCCGAAACTTGGATTCCAGGTTATCCCTGCTGGATATGGTTCGTCGTTCAAGAAAACTGAATGAGCCTAATATCTCGGTTAAGTGAGCTCACATAAGAGTAATAGGTCTCGCCCAGTTGATTTCGACATCAATGTTGCTTATATCAAAAATTCTCTTCACATAGGCTCACCGGAAATGGAAAAGATTCAAGCGTGTGCACGTTCAAACAACATTGCAGTTTCTTTAGGGTTTTCGGAAAATAGCAATAACTCACTTTTTATCGCGCAAGTTCTCATTGGTTCCGATGGCGACATCAAAGTCCACCGTAGAAAGATGAAGCCAACACACATGGAACGCACCATTTTTGGCGATGCTTCTGGTCATTGCTTGCAAAGTGTGGCAGAGTTGCCGTTTGGTCGCGTCGGCTCATTGGCTTGTTGGGAACACATTCAGCCGCTGCTCAAGTACAACACCATCGCACAGAATGGAGAGATTCACATCGCCGCCTGGCCCCCCCTTTCCGCTTATGTAGAGGGTCATGGTCTATGGTCTATGAGTGCAGAAGGTGACCAGACCTCTCTATCTCGTTTATCAAGCTCTACTGACGATTTGAAGGATGTCAAGCACTCTCTCGTACCTATGCTATAGAGTCCGGAACATTTGTATTACACTGTACTACAGTGATTACAGAAAAGGGAATCAAGGCTTTGGGAACAGCTGGGGGAGCTCTCATGTCAGCTCCAGGAGGCGGTTTTTCTGTTGTCTATGGTCCAGACGGACGATGCCTAACGGAACCCATTGATGATAAGACGGAGGCCATTATTTATACCAATCTGGATATGGATGAATTGGTCAAGAGTAAGATGTTTGCCGATTGCACAGGGCATTACAGCCGCCCTGATCTCCTCTGGCTAGGAGTCTCAACAGAGGTGAGATCTGTAATTAGGCCACAGCGGGTGGAAGTGGCTCAAGAAACGAGTGAGCGTCTCGAGTAACGCACTGCAATACCAATCGATATAATACTCCTATACGTAAAGGAACTGGCTCTTTAGTTGAGAAGAATTAATATATCTCTAATACTGTAGCAAGAAACTAGTCTATGCTATTGGATTGATGCCAATGATTGCTGCTAGTAGGAGCAGATACAAACCAATGATAGGTATTATTCTCTTTTCTATGCGGCCTTATCAGCCAGGCTTGAATTTGACATGTTTTCATATATGTTATTTTTCACATAGTAAAGCATTTATTTGGTCCCATTAAATACATGGTGTCCTGGCGAATAAATAGTATGGGATATTAGAGGATTGGAGAGAAAATTATCGAAACTACCTGCGTTGTTTCTAACAATATAACCAATCTATTACATCTTCTCCTATTATTTTAGGATGATAGAGGCATCCGCTTACTTCCACCCACTAGGTCGTGTAGCTAGTGAACGAGTTCAAAGTCAGTTATCAATTTTGTGCTTTCCAAAAAACGTTAAGTTCATGTGAAGGCTAAGTAGAGTATACCATTGACCAGGAGAGTCTGTTATTCCACCTAGAGATACATATCTCATTCCAAGGTTATCCTTGGATCGTTATTGATTATAGGTGCCAAAGTTACTAACCTTGTGAAGCAGGTGTTGCTATTTTCCCACTGACAGCCATGGCATCCGATTTAGGTTTATAACATCCTTTTTCTTTTCCGTATCCTTAAGATCCTTGTGAAAAACCACAGCCTCATTTACGGTGCCGCATCAGCTGTAGGTGCTAACACAGTTGAGACTAGTAGGGCACTCGACTTTATATCTTATCATTGCGTTTACTGAAAAGGAATTAGACTCCTTGAAGGCGCTAATCAATAGAACCCGCGGTGACATTATTATCGTCAAAAAGGTGTTGCAATGATTGAAGCATTGAAGGTAGCTCTAGGGGACCAAGAACCTCAATCTGCGCTTGATGCTGTAAGCATCAATCCAAAACTTAAACCATTTGTCAGGTAATTATGTGACTATTGGAAAGATGACAGTGGTACTAGACTCTCCTTATGACCTGGACCCCTATGAAATTTTGCTAATCAATACAGCAGTTGAGAATTGCCAAGTAGATCCCGTCAATGTGCCTACTTTTTCCAGTACCAAGGGCCAAATCTTGGAAATAACGCCGCAACATATGATGTCCTAATGAGAGTTAATTAGGCTAACATGAAGTTATACCAGGAGTGTTGCAGAGCTTAGAAAACATGCTCATGCTATTAATGAGCAGATTGGCGAGTGCGAGAAACTTATTGTTCGAATCTCAGGCACCGATGACTTAGATATTTTAACTTAGTGAGATGGAGCTACTACTGACAAGCATCTATGTTATTGAGAGACCGTCGATGCAAGGCCGAAAGAGTGACTACATCTTCCTAGGCCATGGGATCCCTAATTTAATTCAAGAGATGTTCCAGTTCTGATGTTCTTAAACTATAAATTCTTCAACTGCCTTGTATCCACTGGAGTGTCCTTCACTAATAGACACATAACTAAATGAGTCAAAAGTTTTACAAGACCATATTAGATACATATAAGAGCATATCATACTTAGACTTGTATGCCCATACAGGATTACTAACTGTCACATTATGCCATAAGCTGCTGCATACGGAACGATTGGCATATTTGGGCTCTTATTTATTAATGATACTAATAGGCTCTGTAGCCAGAATAATCCAACCTGTCTCCCCTGAAGAAGCATCCAAACTGAGTTGTCTGTGTGATCTTTACGACTTAATTTGTCTACCTAAGATGTTACAAAAACATTTTCTTTGGATTTTCAACTCCAAAACAGGAAGTTAAATATTTAGAATAGCTATATTCTGATTCTCAACTAAGTTTTTAAAATACCAGGATAATAATATCTATTCGCGTCATCTAAGCCACAACCAGATGGAGACATCTAACTTACCAGATTGCAAGGGCGTCGATTTTCTCAGGGTTGCGTACCTCATCTGCAAGTCGCTGCAAACGTGTTATTATTCAGTTACCGAAGTCTGATTGCAAGCATACAGGCACATATACCCTGTCACTCACGAGGATTATGCAATAATTGGCCTACAAAAGCTTGCTTACGAAGCATTTGCACTTGCATACGAAGCATTATGGCACGATTTTAAATTAATGGTAAAATTACTGAAGCGTTGTGTATCAGAGCATTGTTGATGAATTAGGAAGGCTATTTCCCTGCTCATGCATAAAACTTCCCGTATTATTCTCTCATAATCGTATAGGCTCCACATACATTTGATGCTGTGCAAGTATACTTCGTACTAACAAAAGCTGGGTTCAACTTAAAAGAACGTTCGGGGTGTGACCGATCTAGATTGTTGATTCGGGCAGCATAATTGCCACAGCCTTTCCCAGGTTGTTCGACCTAGCCATGCTCGAAGATGTGTAATTCGAAGACGTTCTATCCCCGTTATTTCTGCTAATATACCAACGGCCTATTGCAATTTAAAGGTTATGGTAACTTACAGTCTTAATGACACTGTACAACCAGGGTATCCCCCATGCTCCGATCATAGGGTTTCTGGAACCCAACTTTGTGGAGCAATTTTAGGCCGGCTATCGGTCCAGGCATTCGTCTCATTTCTTCATTTTAGATTATGAATTGGAAAACTCTCCCAGTTTACTTCATGGAAAACTGCGAGGGGGAGGAGCTTGATACTGAAGCATGTTCCATCATTCACACATGCATATGCTACGCGATATGATGCCCTCCTAAATAGCTGGACGACGTAATCTTAGCATCATTTTGATACGCCGCACTAGCTAGGAAGACAGTATCGCTAAGTTGAAAATTCTGCTTCTATCGGGCCTACTTGTACTCCGTATGTCGAGGGGAAAACACCCACCTTGAGCTGCCTACACTCTGCAACATTGCATAGGGCTGACGGAGTCGCCCCGTCCCGACAGTGATACAAAACACACTCCATACGTACAACTACTACTCCGTACAAGTACGAAAGTAAATACGAAATACGGGGTAGTCGCTCGCGAGAGCCGCAGAGATTCGTCTAACTATGCGGAGCCTCTTTTTGCGAGCAGACCAAGGAAATTGAAGACTGACCCTTGGTGACAACAGTCTAGATGCATACGTTTTCAATTACGAAGTACTTCTTACACTGTAACCACACTTTATTTTGCTATGAATTAGGGAGAAGGATACAGGTTAGGGAGAAGGATACAGGTACAATATTCAAATAAGCAAACAAGGATGCTCGTGCTCTAAATTAAAATAAACGCAGCCAAATAAGGGCCGTCCCGTCAGCAGAGTGATACTTGTAAGATAGCACGTAAGCAGCTAAAGAGGCAAAAAAAAGAGAAATCTCGGGATAATTACCCTGTTTTACTTGTCTGTTATTCGCGCTTTCTTGAGAGACTGTTTCGTCATCACCATCGGGGGATACGAATTGCTGGAATAGGTCATACAGTCGTATATACTCCGTATGTCTATATTAATTATATGAGAGGGATTTGAAATGAAACATCAGCCTACAACGAAGAATCATCAAATTTAGATACTGTCCATCTTTTTAACCTCGGCGGGCCGCTCGGAGAGGATGATCATTGTATCACTCGCCGCGATCATCACAGATCCATAAATGGAGATACTCCGAAGACTTACAAGGATAGCTCCCACGAATATGCCACCAACACCACGCAAACCAGAACATTGACGATCAGACCCCCAATTGAAAGAAGCACCGGTTTGGATACCTGGTAGCGGGGCCCCTTTAAAATGTGCTTCGCCCACGACTAAGGTTGCCGCCGCAGCAGGTGACATGTTCGCCTGTCAACATTTGATCGCTTCAGAAGAGCCTTGTTAATTACCGCACGCAACCATGCATCAATTATACACACACTCACACCCGTCCAGGATCAAAAGTTTCTGTGGAGGCGCTCCCTTCAGCGCCGAATACTGTACTGGGCCTGTTAGTACAGTATATGTATTTGCACCCTTCAATCACATGGCACCAGATACATTGGTCTGAGCCCAGCCAGCGATACCGAGACCCGACATTTGTTGACCGAGATACGGGAGTGCGGGTAGCAGGACGGGGTAGTATGTACCTGTCTATACTACTACTACGGAGTATACTACGCTACAACAACTCGGTTGATTGATTTACCAAAACTCCTTTTGCAATAGTATCCGGTGACAACGTAGGTAAGGGGGCCGTGGTAGTATTCCTGCGATTCCTGGCTACCGTCCGTTACATAGGATACAGCACCACGGGCGAGAGTGGTGGTGTGAAGCTCAAGGGACTTTTTTCTGCAATGACACGCAAAGATTCCTTTCCTCCGACAAAAAGAACAGAAACACGGAGCCAGCACGGGATGATGGCCAATTTAGTCCTTGATCCGTCCTCAAGGTCTTCGGCTTGCAATGGCGAGCGTCCTATAACAGTAGAGGAGTGAAACGAGGAGCTCAAGCCGAGCGGTATGCATACTCGTTTGTGTTCTCCGTAAGGAGCATCTTGACAATTCTTACCCTCCAACACAAAGTACATGAACCCACTATTAGGGGTGCAAGGGGAATGAAAAAAAAATAGTGTACTCCGTAGCTGTCAACGACACGCTGTCGGTCTTTAAGCGAAGCGCGGCATTTGCAATGTATGATAGTACCCAGCGACTGTAGTGCTTACGGAGTAGCTCGCTACCAGGCAGGCATACTTGTATATTGATGCAGCACATACTTCTTATAGAAATATACTATTGTATTTGGCAGATAGTCAGCCTATCTTGTCAGAGATGCCAAGAGATTTCACGCACGAGACACACATAGCAGCGGGAATAAAGGATGCAGAAATGTGTGTTCGGTAATATTCCGTACCGAGTCTAATCACATTTAGTTGATATCTTTAAGCGCCATCCCCGAAACTTCTCCGTCTTTATAAGTGTACGGAGAAGGAGTATATTCAAAAGGATTAATCAACGTAGCTCGGTTGTACCAACCAAAAGGATGATTAGGCCAGGGGTCCCTTGCTGTTTTTCTATTTCTTTTTTTTTCGGCCTTATTCGCCACAGTAAACATTGACTGGCAGAGAGGACTGAAGGGCTACGGGCGCCATATGAAGGAATATACTGGTGGTGCATGGCAAGCTCAAACTTTGCAAGCATGGCAGAGATGGCGATGTCTTTGTGGAGTGCTACTAGTATGTATTATATTAGCTAGTTAGACTAGTGACATGATCAAATGACTTTAAGCGAGGCCCAGCAGAAGCCCCCTTCGTCTTCAGCAAGCACCCGCAATCTATGGGCGCTTATACGGACACATGAGCTTGCTCTGTCATGGTAGCTTCATATAGACCCCAACTAATGACTATGCTTGTACGGAGTATATCTATACAGGATCTTCTGTATATGTAAAACATCAAATGCACTACATATATGTACTGTAGACCTTAGCCGTGAGGTAAGATATGACATGGCTAAAACAAGGCAATTGTATGTCCTAAGCGACAAGCCAGGGAAGCGATACACCCCCCGGAAGAGGTGAGCCCGATAAACGCAACGGGTTAGCATCAAATGTCCATTGATCTTGATACTTGCTTTTGTTAAGGCTTTGTATTAGAATATTGTGTCGTGTTGCATTTCTCACATCGCATTTATGCCAAACAACAATGTATCATTATCCTGTCAACACCCCCACTCCAAGGATTATCAACAGGAGGCACTTAAAGAGCTGTGGGCCTCCATCAGAATAGCGAATGTTCGAAGTAGCTAACAAGAGATGGAAGAAAGGAATCGCCACTTTACTTTGTAAAAATAAGAAGTGGCTATCTTTCAGGTGAATGGCCACTTGATATGATAGGTATCCAAGGCTCCTCTCACCGCTGGTTGCGCACGGTCACAAAAAAATACAGCCATTGACGCCGAGAGCGGGCAAGACGAGCGAGCACGTAGCCGAGCTGAACGACGTTAAAGGGTTCGAGTCAGTATACAAAGGCCCAAGCGTATAGGTCTAGAAGCCGATGAACCGTGTCTTATACTTTAGGTAAAAGAGTAAATATAAAAATATACTCCGTAGGTAGCGAGAAACCAGCCCGCTTTATATGCAAGACCTTGAACAGCCGAAAAGACGGGCATCGTGTACTTGCGGTAGAACTTTCACAACTGCCGGCTGCCAGATATCCTCAGGAAACTCGACGTAGCGAAAGCTGTCTTCGTATTCTTTTGCACAAGCATGCGCCAAGAAGAGAAAGCTTGTTTGAGAGACTATGTCTCGACCTTTTTGGAAATTATGGTGCGCAAGTATGCGCTTAAACTCAGTACAACAAACTCAGTTCAACAAGCTCGCTGAGATAACTTACCAAGGCCAATAAATAATGCAATCTCATTACCAAAAAGAGAATCGCGAGGTCAGTATACTAAGCTAAGAAGAATCTTATGATCCAAAGAGACTATCATCATTCCACTGTTAGCCAAAGTTAAAGAGGCTCAGGATCACATAATGGTCAATAAGAAGTTATTCCGTATAAGTGACATAGTTGTCTGTCAGGTGTGTTCAGCGCCTCATATTGGTCAGCTTAATCACTAGATAAATCCAGTTCGAGGATACGGAGAAAAAGACGACGTCCGTTTCGTATTTGGTTACTTTATATTCAGCGCTTATCTATCTTGGAAAATGTTCTGACTTCCGGTGTCCGAGCAGAGGTGTTCTCTATATCGCCTTATCTCACCACTCAGGCGACATATTCTGAACTCAATATGTTCATAGCCTTATCTATCTCATAATTAATTTTTCTAGGATTGAAATAAAGCAGGCCCGATATTTACCACAATGCGTAGGTTCCTTATTTTCACATAAAGGATACTGTGAAATACTTGTGATATTTTCTATTCTTAGGTCTGCTTCATATCACTCTATAAGGGGATCTCCGTACTAGTGTGATTGTTGGAACAGCCAGCCCGTGAATAAGCAGTCGGGGGTAGTCAACTTCCTTTCTGTAGTTCCTAGTAAGTAGTATCGCCTTTCGCCTAACTTTCATCTCGCTTATTGTAGATTTAACATACATGTATACCAGGTACTTTGGTTGAGCGCTTAGGCTCCTCGCTTGCTTCATCTTATTCTAGCTTTCACCTCCTACTTTTTCTTCCATCTATCTCTTATGGTTTCAATTTCCTTACTATCCTGACAGCTTATTCAATATGGTAAGGCTTCCTAGTGCCGGACTATGCCGTCCATATCAATTCTAGCAACTGTGATGGTCAATCTAGCACCTCTCCTATTGTTTGCGACTGCTTCTTCATTTTACTCTGTTTTATCCAAGTATGCGTCGCTGTAGGCCTAGATGCATACAACTAGACTGATAAAAAAAAAACGAGCTTACTTTCCGGCTACAACGTGACTTTGACATGTATATTCATATCATTGAGTCCAGACACAATCCAAACACTTAAATCATAAGTAAAGCATGATATGCAGCTTTTGTGCACTGCAGTTTTGAAAGAAACAGCCACCAAGGGAGAAATTCGGCATCCATTAGAAGCTATCATCTAGCAGGTCAGTGCGCCTATCCACGGCTAGGATTGGTGTAAGTGGCAATACCAATATTGCAGATAAGCTTGGAAAGTAAGGAGATATCGCTGTAACGACCTCTCTGGCTGGCATAGCGATGGCCACCGACTGGCCAATCCAAGAACTTGGTATACATACTAGCAACGTGAGTTCATCCCTGTTTGACATAGCTAGTCCCTCAATCTTTAGCATTGTAGCTGATTCCACAAAAGACCTCTTTACAGAAAGTTGGGTTAACTTCATCGCCGGCTCTACTTCTTTTATGAAAAGCACATCGGTCTCTACGATCAGGTCAGAATAATCTATCTACCTGTTTCGAAAGTGATGTGCGGGCCACAAGTTCCTGGCACCAATCGCCCGGCCAAGGGCATCAAGTTGGGATTCGAATCCTTGTTAGGATCCATGTGCCCTGCCATTACCCAGACATTTTTTGCCCCTTTGTCAATGTCGCCCATGATTCAATGTCAAAAACAGCAGGTATGAAAAGACACTTCAGGAAGAAAAAAAAAGTGAGTCGCGCTCTCTCCCTTGGGCCAGTCGTTTCCTACAGCTTGGAATAGCCCTCACTATATGCCAATTATCTCCGCTCCCATGTCGGTATAACTGAGATAGCCTATGCTCTGGCGATGATTATGAAAAAGCTGGTGTACCAGCGAGCAAAGCATTGTATGCATGGCTAAATATGAAAGTACATTCATGGCTGTATGGGGCATCGCTGCAGTATGGATAGACTCCATGCCGGCTCAGTGCAGAGGGAATGGATGAAACAGCACATCTTCTCTACTTATCCGTCACTCTAGTAAAATAGGCAGTCAATTCAACGAAACAGGTCAAAGAATTGACAAGACGCAGAAAGAAAAGGAACAAAATAATCTCATCATCACCATTATGGGGGATTTAGCACAAGATGTTGATAACTACCTACTATGTCGTGAGGCATCTAGAGAGTGCAAACATGGCCATATTTGGGGTGCTGATGGGTTCTGCATCTCCGCTCAGGACGCCGGAATCGTTTGAGGAGGTAGGCAAGCTTCGCTTGAAGATTAATGAGACCGGGGACCTTGCTAAGCTAGACAAAGCTTTTGAAGGCGAGTCTGTGAAGATTAGTCGCATTTTGAAGACTTTCAAATAGACTAGAGGAAGATCTAGGACGGGAGCTAAGGAATATAGCTTGGAGTTGTAGTAGTGGGCACATTAGAGATCTTCGTAAGGAAGCAATGGATCGGACATCTACAAGACGTCTAAGTATTGCAGAGTAGAAGTTTTCAACTTCTTAAACGTCAAACTTCAAAAGAAGCAAGCTTCCGTTGATATAAATAATAGTCAACTCAGCCTCTCTGCAACCCACAGACGAAACAATGGACTAATTAGTCCCCAACTTATTAATAGCCTCCAGCCCACATGCAATAAGCTCTCTCTTCCACCAAAGCCAAGGCTGGAGCGCATATACCTACATACTCCGTACATACAGTAGTTTTACACACATGCCCTATACTCCATACACATATATAGCCACCAATATAATACATGTACGGAGTATGGAGCAGTACTACACTCCGTAATATGGAGTGCATTAGTCGTGCATGCACACGTCAATCTGCGTCTACAAGGTCTTACCGCCATGTCAAAACGAAAAAAGATGTCCTAGAAATGCCACCTAAGTGACATTTTTAGCAGCCGGCTCGTTTCTAACTTGGTACTAGTCGAAGCGAATGGTTTATGTCGACGCCGACCCCTTCCTATTTCTTCCCCCTTCTCGGATCTCATGACTTGTTGGAGAATTTAATGCCGTTCCAGTATGCACGCCTCCGGAAAATTGTCTATTTGGGGCCCGTAGGCTTCATCCTGAGTTGGCCAAGTAAGCCAAGAATATATGAATGCATCACTCCATAGAAATCAAATCGTACATTAAGGAGTACACTCACTTCGTGCGAATCATGCTATATTTGTTCATTCTGTCGGCGAACTACATCGGCGAATTTGAATGACTATTAATTAGCTTTGTTTATACATTATTATTATTATTGAACCTTTGCGTAAACAATATTGCACCCATGGAGCACAGAAGAGTACGGAAGGTATCAACTTGCGACAACCTAGATCAGCAGTGAGAAATTGATTATACGAGTATGTGTGTAGGGTATTTCGTATGCTGTCAGAAGTAAGACCCTCGGCTGCCGTATCAAATAGCAGTTTGTTATATGTATTCCTTCGTAAGCGATGCTTCGTCACTATGCAAATAGAGTACGCCATTGACTAGACAAACTCGCTAGTCCATCGAAGAAAAAAACATAACAAAAAAAAGAATATTTCTGCGAGAGAAATAATATCAGTTTGAAGCCACACAGTCGCCGTCGCGAGATGCTGAACGCCGCGGATCCCTGCCTGGCGCAACTATTTCCCCAGCCGTCACCTAAAACGCGCCCTACGGTTGGTCCATTTACTATTGCCATTACGACGCTGTATCCCTTGTGCTGTACCAAAGCGGGCAAGTTGCATTGAGAATAGATACTACTTTGTCCTCCGTAGAGTAGTAGTAATACAAAAGACTTGACGAAGCCAGACTTTGTCATGCTTGCTACTGGTTGAGAGCTAGGATCTCCGCCACCCGCGCCGTCCCGCCATCATGGTGCTGGGACCTAAACGCGACCAATGGACCGGGATCTGCCATCAGCAACTGACTGCCCAAGCGTCAAGAGTGTGGGTTTTTCTGTGCCGTCACGAGGGGGATGATCCTGAAGAAAACTACCCATCAAGGTTATCAACCACGGCTCAGTGATAAGCCTCCGATAATTACTCCGTACGCCGACTCTTTTCTACTCTTTAGACGATATGCTAGTCATCCGTCCTAACGATCAGCACCGCATACTGTACACCATGTCCGCCACTCGACGAGCAAGCATTTGTTTAAAACAACGAGAGCTTGGCGTGTGGAGGAGAGATGGAGAGAGCAAACATCGCCGCCACAGGGTGCTTCATAACTTTGCTTCAGCATGAAGGGCCCTGTTCAAGAAAGGCGCAGCAAGCCCTTGTCATATTAAACCCAGCTCCGTGGCCTGGGAATTCTCAATACAAGTAAGTTGACTGGGGACGCGAATGATTGGCTCGACAGCCAGCTTCCCAGCCCGCCCATTCCGTCCGTGCCTGATAACTGAACCCCTTGGCGTTCCTTTTCTGTCCAACTGATTTCCTATATTCTTTCCTTCTATCGAGGAGTTCTCATTACACGTAATTCTGGCGGGAACAACTTGTTTGTGACAAACAAACAAGGTCGGGGGGCATTAAGCTATTCCATATTCTCTTCCTTAGCCAAGACAGAGCCGGACAAAAAAAGATGGAACCACAAATTTCTGGCGCAAATCCATGCTCGTTTGTCAAATAGCAGCCATTATTTGTCTAGTCTGAACGTACCCGTGTATAAGGCATACTGTTGATGCGACTGAGAGCAGAATTGTGTTCTTTCTTCCTTTTGTTGGCCGAAATATTTATCCACATGAAACGTTCTAAATTATGAAAGATGTCCAGCATAAAGTACACCGAACTTTACAGCATGAATTTTATATAGTACTCCGTATGTACTCTAATAACGATGAGACTTTCCGAGACATGGAGCGAGTTTTATTTCGCGACGCGAGGATGAATCCCAGCCGATCGGGTCCGCTTGCAAGAATCTAAGTTCCAAGTCTGACAATCTTTTAGAACGCGCGGAATTGAGTGCGGTCCGACAGAATGATTGGATACCAAGGGGTAAAGAGGCTAACAGTTCATGCGTTATAGCCAAGAAAGAACTATGTGGGGGAGGGATGTGTCAAAACCTATTTGCAAAATTTTCTTTCTCCTTCTTTCGGTCACAACTCAGGGAAAAGCTAGGAGGGGGGCAAGAGTGGAAAACGCCAAGTCACACGATGTTATTCATCTATATTTTTTACTTACCAGTATGGATATAGTCGATTCATCTTGTCTCTTCATGCAGAGATTGTATGAAAGGACAGGACAGTGAGTGACGTGAGACGTGAGACGTGAGACATCTAACAATGTTCAGGCGAAATACTACGGTAAGATATGTCTAAGACATCAGTCGCAACAAAGAAAATTAAACGCAGTAAACTTTTCCATTCATTAATAGCGGAATCCAGCGAGGCTACTGCGGCCTTGCCGACTATATCAATGGGGCGGACACATTCACTGGTTCCTGCATGTGGAAGGCAGGCTAACAGTGAACACTAGAATGCTGCATTTGTGTCATGACGGACTTTGACACCTCTCCAAGGAAGTTTCTTGCTTGCTGAATGGAGTATTTGAAGACAAACATTCGGGTTGCTGAAGACTCCGACACACGCCCTCTCCACTCTGGTGAAAAGCCCCCCCCCCAGTCAATCCATCAATGTGTGGAGAGAGAAGAGAGAGAGAACGACCATCGGCATTCATCCTTCCATCGGCGAACTAAACTAGCATTTCATACGCCAACTCGTAGGGTCAGGAATATGACGGCATTAAATACGGATAACTTCCGTTTGTTTGTACTCCGTACTTACAGGTAATCATGCCCTTGCTTTTATACTACACGCCCCCATCATTGTGAAGGTGCCTACAAGTATGACTAGTATGGAGGACGAAATACTGTACTAGTAGTAGCAGTAGTACTACTACCATTCAGTTTGGGATTACTAGATGTCGGACCAGTGCGATTTCGTAACGCAGTGGACCAGGGATTATCGAAGACAGAACTACCAAGAAGGGCAATTCGGCATGTTAATGTTTTCGTTTGGGGTCTACGAGGAAACAGATGGACAGATTTGAGCATATTTCAATCCACTCTAAGGCGCTCCCACCGATTTGGTAGTCCGCCATTTACATGGGGGGTGGGTTTATCTTGTTCGGGGCAATGGTGCTCCGTAATAGCCCACGATATTTCCACCAAGCGGGCTCGACTGTTTGACGAATTTTCCAGAAGGTTTCTCGGGAGCCACCCGTTCTCTCTGCGGAGTGTCTTTCTTTATTCCCATTCTTCCCCCTCCTTGTGGTTTTTTTTTCTTCTCCTTTCTCTTATGTCCATGGTTTCGAGCGACTTGAAAACTTGGGACTCGTAATCCGTATTACTCGTGTTAATTATACGGCAATTATGGAGAGAAGACCCCACAGTATTCTTATGACTATGGAGGAGTGGAACAATCATTACTACATATAGGAATTCCATAGGCCTACATACTCTGAACTCCGTTCAAGGTCGCTGGTTCTCGCATACTTGCAGATATATACTGTTTGCCATCTGTACTCCGTATTTGCATGGTACTTCGTACTTGGGGTAGTAAGTAGTAGGGTATTGTCATTGTGTAGGGCCACGCTGGGGGGCTGGCTTAGAGGCTCGGGCTCATGCATGGTTCCCATCCCCAGCTCTATATGCGGCATCAATGGCACACCATTGAAGGAGTTTTTGAATGAGTCGAGTGGCTCAACCGAGACCGTAGCCAGTAATGGAGGATCAAGCAAGTCATGACACCATTTTCCGTATCCGCCTTTGATCTTGTAGCTTCCCACACTCACAAGAACCCATGACTATGTTTGTTTGTTTGTTTGTTTGTTTGTTTTTTTGTTTGCGTAACCAGAAAGAAGAAGAAAAAAAAAAAACAGGAGCGGCTAAAGATGCTCTACTTCCACTGTCATCTGCTTATCATAGGGCTGCTCTCACCAGTAGTTTAATATGAAAAGGGCAGTGTATAATGGGGCTCTTTAGAGTCCACAAGGCGGACCAAAATAGAGGAAAGAAAAAATAAAAGAAAAAGGGACGCGAAATGGAGGGCAGACTCTGCTAGGTTCAATCCTCAATTTGTGGGTTCAGTGCTGGGGAGACCACTCGGCCACGTGGGTTCTTTGGGCTGCCAATGTCAGCAGCACTCTCTTTTTATGCATTGGTTAGCTACATATATGCAGCCATACATGTATAGTCGGTCTGCCAATGAATAACGACTGGTGTCGTACTTCGTGCTTGATGCTAATGCTGATACCGATGATGATGATGATGATGATGATGATGATGATGATGATGATGATGATGATGGAGGATTGCTGCACGGCTGCTGATGGTCGGAGGCTGGTGACTCTCTATAAACAACAGTAGCTTCTTGAAAGTCTTATGGTGCTTATCTAGCAACGTCCATGAACTATATAACTCAATACCTGGTTTCTAAGAGCTTTGCAGACGACTGTGAGCATTCTAGATAGTTTTTTTTAATACTTGTATAGGGTACTCTGTTCTCCGTACAAGCGGCAAACCCAGTGACCATTTTCCTTCACAAGCATGGATTATCGCTAGAACGTTGATGAAGGAGGACAGTATATAATGTTCATCGACCGTCTATCTCATGACCATACAAGGGCAATCATACCATTTTCATAACCGCCGCCAACCGTCGTTTGAGCCCATTCAATTTAGATCATCGCACGGAATAATATGACTTGTATACTGTACTATACTTACTATAGTGGATTTAGTCTCTCTTCGGAGATCCCCTACACCCAAGGAGGAGGGAAATCATTAATGAATCCAGGGTTTTAAACTGACGGGGCTCCCACATCGCGTGTCTGAATTTTTAACAGTAGTAGTACTATGGAATTGCGAGAGGTTTCTAATTCTACAGTAGATGAGGCTAAATAGATGGATGGCACTCACTCCGTAGTGAGCAATCAACTGTCTTGTAATGCTGCGGCGTTCCGCGATACGGGAAGTAAAGACACAGCGACGGACCGTCCTCGTACTTCGTATATATATATATATTGAAATAAGAAATAGCATCAAATTCTTCCTATTTTAGAGCTCCAACGCCACATTACACTCTAATGAAGAATTTGAGCCACGCCGCTGCCACTTTGCTGAAGTAAGACCCGGCCCGGGTTTTAGAGCTTATGCAGCTATCGAGGTATATTACCCGACGAATATTGTCTGAGCTCCTCCTCCATGACTTGAGCGCGTCTTCACGGTTATGGATTTACAAGTAATGCTTGTTCTGCCATTCATGCCCCCCTGCAAAACATCCACACACCCCCACTGCCTTGACAGGCTCTCATGGGCACACCTCCGAAACTTTCGGACTCCAGACTGCACCCCCCCCCTTCAAACCTTAGGGCAAGGGTCCATGAATGGCAAGACTCGTGGGCAAACAAATGATGGCTTAGGCTAGGTAACTAAGGGGGGGGCCTAGGCAATGCTCCTTCTACGGTACCTCGCGCCTCTGTGATTCTAGAGTGGGAACATCTTTGGGACGGCGGGTCTCTCTCTTAGTTGAGACCAGCTCGGCATCGATTGCTGTCATGGGAGTCCCGGAGACCTGGGCAATTAAAAAAATAAAAAAAAAGACCCTGCTAGATGGCTAGCCCATATAAACTTGGCCTCCCCCCGCCGTCTGCAAGCTGCTGCATTGGGCTTCATTCAAGACAGCGACTAGTAATACGTCTCCATTCAAAGATTCTGACTTTATCTTTTATCTATTTAGTATTCAAATCTTTCACCTCTCTTACCATCGTGACAAGATACCAACGTCTTCTCCCGCCGCACCAAACATCTCGCCTACTCGATCCGTCTCCTGGCCCAAGAAGAAGCTTCATACATTCAAACATTATAGCAACCATGTGCAACTACATTTATGTATGCTTATTACACTTCTTTTTTTCTTCTTCCTTCCATTTTGGATCGAAATCGAGGCTGGAGTAGAGATGATTGACAAGCACTAACGTAACTCTTCACCGGCTTATAGAAGGAGCTGAGCTGCCAGCATCACTACCACCTGGTAGAATCCTGGTGTCCCAAGTACATTGCAACTGAGCGACGATGCCCTCCTACTATTGTGAGCAAACAGTATTGGTAAGTGATATATATATCCACTGGAAAATCACCTAAGTAGCATAGGAAATAGTACTAATATATTGTGATTGTGTAGGGGTGACGATATTTGCGGTATGCACTATTATTAAGCTCTATACATATCTATATCTATGTATATTGGATCTGATAGAATACTAACATGGGGACTTCTATAGCTGCTTGTCGCGAACGCCAACAACCCAGCAACCACCCATGGGCGAAGCTCATCCGCAGACCTGAATCTCGAACCCCTACATATGCTCAGGTGCCTGCTCGATGAGTCGAGTTCATTGATAAAACTCAAGATAACTGGCAAGCACTGGGATTGTTTGCAGTCTTGAGCTTCTCAAGCTCTTCCTATCTAAGAGCACACCAATAATTGGTCAAGCTGTAAAAGAAAAAGAAAAAAGAAAAATAGGAAAAATCTTGGCATGGATATTGGGCTGCCACCACTGAGGATGGTATTAGGCAGCACCGCACTGCAATCAATGGATACCGCCAAAAGAGAAGGTTTCTACTACTTTTGTTGGTTGGACGGGATTCAAAATCTGGACACCTTTCACACACACACACACACACTCTCTCTCTCTCTCTCTCTCTCTCTCTCTCCTTCTCCTTCTCTCCCTCCCTCTCTCTATCTCTCCATCTCTAACACACACACACACACACACACATTAAAAAAAAAGGCATAATGCACACAAGACGGTACGGGACGGGAATGGCTTATACTCTCCCCCAGGTGCAGACCTGGTTCACTAGCTCCTTTGTTATTGGGGCTTCACTAAGCACACATTCTTTACTGAGAATTTTTTCATTAGTTACTCATGGAATGGTGAACGGCGCAAAAAGTCATTTTGACAATCAGCTGCATTGGGCAGAGCTGCATCAGCCTCTTTCCACGAGAGGAGGAGTTTGGGCAAAGGATAAGGGAACAAAAACTGCCATTCATAGCCCAACACGGGTGTGACATGGGGCAGCCACGGTATCACAGCAGGGCGGCCACAACGGACTGGCATCATTCCGATATACGAAAAGCCGGACCTGTTGTCACCAAATGCGGGAATCATAACAAACATGGTATAATGGTGGCTGGGCCACACCAACGTGGCTAACCATCACGAGGTCTGTCCGAAGGAGGACAGCCTCTCTGGAAAGGGACTAGAAAAGGGACATTCAAAATGTAGGATAGAAGGAATCTTTGGGTACAACTGGGCATCTTTTTTTTTCTTTTTCTTTATTTTCCTTTTTTTTTTTTTTTTCTTTTTTTTTTTTTTTTTTTTTTTTTCCTTTGATCTCATATGGACAGCCTCCCGGAAAGCTGGGATGTGACTGAGCTTGGCATATTTGGAGTACTTTGACTTTTGAGATACTTGCTAGAGTTGCATTAAGCAGTCAGCAAAGCAATTGGGCGGATCATTTGTGTTTAGTTATTGGCGCTGTGTCAACAGATTTCTAAGACACCAGGTCAAACAATAGGTACAATAAAGTATTACTACCAAAGTAACAGGTACAGTGAGTGAATGTATTTGCTATTCTCAATGACCGTCAAACCACCCCCATGTCTCTCGTCTCTTCTTAGATCTTGTCTGAGACATACACCCATCTGAACAGGAAAGCAAACATCTGTATTCTGCTCCATATGTGCATACTGTACTTACTCTACTTCTTACGGAAGATGAAGTACAATTACATGTACATTTTCGTCCCTTCCCCCCCCCTGTCTTTCTATTACTACAGTCATCTTCCTGCAGCCCGCCATCTCCTTCACTTCAGCTCTTCACCGGCCCCATAATATTACCGCCAAATCGTCCACAGAGATCTCCAGATGCCGATGCTTCTTGTTTTGTGCGACTGTGACGACCTGTGCCTGCTACGCCTACCATAGAGAGGAGCAGACGTTTTTCCTTGTTGTTGCGGCGGCCAGCAGGGCTAAGTTAAGAGAAAGCCGAAAGCGTGTACTCCGTATACTCTCTCCCCTTGCTTTAACATGCATTTAAGCGAGGGGGTTAGAGAGCCCTTTTCCCTTTGGTTGGGTTTTGCCCATTTCGTGCGATGCTGTGGTTTATTTTTGGTATATCGGGATAACAGAAGGATATACTTGTATTGTAGCACAAGAAACGTAAGAATCAATTACAACTTGAATCGTATCCATGTATGTTAATCGGCGAGATCGGAGATCTTTTCTGCGATTTGCCAATGAAATAGACTTGCCTATATTGTAGTTGTGATGAATTGAGTCAAGATGTGCGTAGCATTGCATCAAAGATGTAATAATTCCCCCTGATGCAACTCTCCGCTCGAAACTCTAGAGGCAAAATCCCTTTTCATTCACCTCACACCAACAAGCAAACAAGCAGCCATCAATTCCGTACATTTGACCTGTCATAATATGTCACAATCCATCTCCGCGCCTCATCTTCATCCCCCTCATCTCTACGCGTCGTACATGAGAGTCACACCCCTCTTACACTATCCAATCAGCGTCATCCAACCACTCTAATAATCTCCTTCTTTTTCTCCCCGAAGTGATACCAACAGCTCACATCCCAGATGTCAATTTTTATTTTAAATTAACAGGTCTGACAGGAAAAATAAAAATAAAAATAAGAGACCTAGATCGAGGCTAAGTGTAAGCCTCCGATTCACATCTCATCTCTTTATTGTCAAGGTAAGCGAGACCTTAATTTGGTGTGTATCATGGAGAGATGGGAAAATGCTGTGTAACTTGTGGTAGGTATTTTCCCCCCTTGTTTTCGTTTGTGAGCCTGTAATGCCATCCTCTCCAACAAAACGAGAGTATATGCACAAAGCACTCCGTACATATGTATACAGTACTCCGTATGATAGGTAGGTAGGCATACAAGGATCCCCTCAATTAATCACACAGCTAGCTAGATACCTTGTCCTATTCACAGCGGCCGGCATATGAAAACGACCACGTGAGGTTTTTCTTCCCTCCCCCCCCCCCCCCCCCCCTGGTGCGGCTGGCCCGACTATCGCGCTGCGCGCTTGACTTTGTATGAAATGACAAAGCTACGCGTCCGCGTCGAAAACGAATCGGAAATAAGTCATGGGCTATTCCGCCACTAATAGGTGTTAGTATGCATGTAGCCGTTGTTGCATAATATATTTGCTTCCTAAAACTCCGACCATTGGAGCCAGAGAGTTAGTTGCACATGAAAGGCTCCCGATTAAGCGTCGGACACAATTTCTTACTTCGGAAATTATTTTTGGAAAGTGGAAAATGCAAAAGCTAGGAGAAAGAGGCGGAAATGATGCTAAGGATATGACGAGAGAGCTGCCACTGGTGGAACTTGATCTCCCCTCTCTCCTTCGGACATCCGTATATGTTTGTACTCCGTATGGAGTAGCAAATACCAATGATATAACTACAACCTGCTTTTCTACGGAGCAAAACTAAAGCAAATGATATGCATATTAATCGCCTCGTTTGTTAGTCTCTACATTCCGGGGTGGCACTGAGCCAACGCATGACATTCATCCTCTCCGCAGTGCATCTAATTGGAGGAGTGCAGCTCTGAGGGAGCACTCGCTTCAATATCTCGTTTATACGTAGCAAATCATGTTAACATGTTAGCATTGCTGTACAAATGCCATTTCCATAGTAGGGGGGTGTCGTTACATGGAGACGAAAGATATGTGTATTTATTTGATTCGACGACTACTTATCACCGTTCTCTAAAAGCTCGGAGAAAAAAAAAAGCATCTACACCTCTGCACGTTGGGCCAACGTCATGAGAAATAGAGATTGTCTGTGCATAGTAATTTTCAAGAGAGAAATAGCCCAAATTGAACATGTGAAGATGCAAATCTTAAATCTAGCCTAGGAGCTGCTCGAGAAGATGATGAGCTCTATTAAGGCTTTATTAATCTAAGCGACGAAAAGCAGGTTCTTTAATGATAGGCTTGCGCGTGGCGATGATATAACCTCTGTGTCAACGCTCCATATATATTCTAAATTGCTCGATGGCTGCTGTAATTTTGTCATTATTAAAACAATAAGAGTGTCTGTTTCATAGTGAAACTGTCAGCTCAGCTAACCGCCCAACATGATGCAAATTTCGAATTTCTCAGAAAGGGTATTGCATATTGCATATTGCATATACGTTAGGTCCACATGATGATTATATCCACTTGGGAGAATTAAGTACTAATAAAGTATGGAGCACGAATACTCCTAGTAAAATGATGAATGAGAAGAATACAACCACTTTGAGATCTCACTTACGAATTACTGAATTGAGATTTTGCCACTACTGGCGTTGGTTCGGCCTTGTGGACTGGCAGCGGATAAAACAAATTCTTTCATGTGAATCTTGCCTATTGGATACTAGGAAGCCGGAAATGTAAAATTTACCTCAATATTAGATGTAAATAAATGTACGTCATGGAATGTCCTGTCCGGATTAACGCGCCCAACGGTCGTGCGTTGGAAGTAGCAATAACAAGGGCCCCTTGATACGGCCGTTGGTGATCTTTTGCATCAAATATTACACATGCATAAAAAGCCCCAGCCGTATGCATAATCACGTTGCATTATAGTGACTCATCTCATATACATGAAATCTCCCGTCGGTAAATGGCGATGTTGACGCGGTCACTTTGCGTGTTGTTTTTGGCAGTTATGTTATATTCGACTAATACGGGTCGACCATACGTGTACGTGTATCGCCTGGATCATCAGCTACCCATGCAATAATACGCATCTCTATGATTTGCCTGCTGACTGGCCCCCCTAAATGCACATTCGCATATCATCCTTGTGCCTCCTGTATTATCAACCGTTTTGTCAGGAAGACAAGAATATTACAAAAAAAAAGGGGGGGTTAGACTTTTATAGTTTCTGGGCGCCGAGAAGCTCAATCTTCTTCGAGGCTTTGTGAAGAAGATATGCACTGACCTCCACTCCTCATATTATACTGCTTACTCCGTACTGCTCTTCGAGTTCTTGACTGATGTGATACCGCAAAATATTCATCCCCGGCATATCAAGTGATTTAGACTCCGCTCCCCCGCATAGTGCAATAAACATGTGACCTGCGTTTGAGATAGATGTGTCTTAAGTGACCATGGGTTCATATTTGAAGAGTCAGTTTATTGAATATGGGAACCGGTTAGCTTTGTCATTCATCATCATTATTTCTTTTGACAGCTTGATTACGAATATGATTACACTATAAAGGGGAGACCGTTGACCCTAATCACCCTTCAACACGCTACGTAAGTGTAATGAAGATGGCGGCACACACCTCATTGCCGCCCAATTCATCAATACGACTCGTCACTATCCAAAGTATGGAGTGACAGGAACTAAAAAGGGAAAAAGGGTTACACCACTCTCCACAAATTAACATCTCCATGCTCCATACACATGGTAACACCAATTCCGATTGGTGAGTTCGCGAATGTCAATCTTCAGCGCAAGGCGGAATCTAGAGCCGGCTGACGGACTTCAGGTAATAGCTTCAACATTATCATCTTCCAATCAGTTATCACATTGAGCATTTCTTTAAGAAGCGCTGGGAAGAAATAAATCATATATAATAATAATATGGAATACGGTGTACCTTATCCAGAGACTCACCGGCGTCGCCCGACAGGAACATACGTGCACAGTTCTCCTCTCTCCAAGCTTCCCATATACAAAATCCCTCCCCATGAGCACGTTTCCATGCAGGCATTTGTGAGATCGCCTGATTCATGTTCTAGGCACCACGACTTAATATTCCGAGTATCTGTGTAAAGTGCTGTTAAATATGGCCCTGTCTGCTAAACAGGGACCCTGTGGTTCGCCCTATGGAGGACGCTGGATGTGCTTTTTTTTAACCGTATTATCCTTACTCCCAGCTGCTGTATCGAATGTTAAAATGAGCCTGGGTGTAAAGCAAGGGCGTTGCATTCGCAAGGGTCTTTCAGGTTGTTAGGTTGGCAGTGATGATGGGTCCCCCTGTTTTTTTCCTCCTCTTCTCACCGTTCACGTTACGGTCATCTTCTGAAGCGTATCTCGATTCAGATCAAGGTGGCTATAGTGAAAGTGGCTATATCCACAAAAATCCAGGGGTAAAAAAAAAACATTGATGGCTAACGAGGGGGGCTTTTCCGTCTTCTGATCGGCCAACTCTTAAGACCGTTGTAGGTCCATCTAAATTCCAGAGCTTGGATTATTCATATTCAGCTACATGTGATCGAAGCTAACGTTACATCTTTACCTGTGGATGCACCGTACTCAAAACTAGCGATAGTCTGACTGCAATGGTCATGAAGCTACAATACAAGTATGCTCTATTCGGTCAGGCCTCTCGGTTGAGTTCATACTCTCTATGCCCTCGTACGCTATCTTTTGTCATAATTCACAACAGTGGTTCATGCAGGAGGGAGTTATCGAGACGGCATTAACTGTACGCCCTTCTGCATCGCCGATTAGCCAGAAGGTGAAACGGCCACCATTATGCATCGGAGCCGCAGAACCGGCTAAAAGGTACAGACATGGGAGCGGGGGCGCGAACAATAGCGGTCCGACACTTACGTGTGCGTGTAAACATCATATGTACGTATTGCGACATCTACATGTATGGAGTATGTGAATATTACAAGGTGTACTCCCTCATGGCGTGGAGTTGAACTTACTAATGGCTGTTGCGAGAATCAGCTCTGGATCGGGTGATTGTCAGCATCTTGCTTCAAAGGCCGGCATTCGTCCCAAGAATTTGGTTCATCTGAAACGAAACTAGTCTCCAGTTTATTCGCCGACATGGTCAACCTTGTGCCCGAAAATCAGGTGATTGGCAAAAGATGCGTTGCCTAATCAAGCAACATTAGGGGCGTAAATCCGATATCTCAATTCGGCATGTAGAGAAGATGGGAATCGGCATTCAGGCTGGGGGTGCGGTATCTCTCATGTCGGGATAATTTCCTCAAGTAGCAATAGAATGTATGCGTTTTAAGACACTACCTTGTAGGTAGATAACTAATTCTATAGAATACAACCTATGACGATGTCTTAGACATATGAACATGGCAGACGGATAGTTGTAGTTGTGGCGTCTGATAATGGTATTTGGTGTTTAAATTGACGCCCTGGTGTGCCCATCGTGACTGTATATGTATGGAGTTATCGGCATTGTGTGTTGAGCGGGCGTTGGATCGTACAGCCAACATACGAGTAAGTAAAAACGACCAGGCCGATAACAGCATAAGTCATCATGGGATACTGCGGAGTTATAATAATAGGCTATTTGATAGTTGATCGGTCCCGTGTGGTCCGCCGGTCCGCCGGTCCATAGTCCGCCTACAGACTGTAATCCTCTGCGGTTGTCTCCATCTTGTTCTTATTCTCATTTTTCATTCCTTCATGACTTGTAGCTTAAATTCCACTGGTAAATGATTGTCCGGGTGTGGCTCCGTGGCGTGTAGACGAGCAAACTCTACTAGAGGTCACTGAAGGCTTCTCATTCGTGGCTCTCATGAGAGAAAGATGAAAAAGGTGAAGCTGGTGGGCCATTTTCCAACTCGAGAAGCCCCACCAGCTTCTTCAACGGATACGAAAGCGACTAGAACCAAAATGCCTCGTGGTATGACAATGCTAGTGCTCGGATTGGAAACACTATGAACCGCTAGGGGTGGGTAAATGGATACAATCCATCTGTGCTGGGTTGAATTAGTAACGGCGTTGCCGCTGGAGCGCTTTCGATTGGTTTAGCAATAAGGGGCACTGCTCTCCATACGGAGTACTCAGTACAAGTACAGAATAAAGCACACCTTAGGCCTTCGGCATGTGGGTTTCGAATGCTTTCTGAAACTGACAACTGAGTTGTGAGTTGAGTGGAAGGTGGAGTGGAGATGCGGAGAGTCTGCGGCCGGCGCTGCGGATGTGTTGCCTGTCATAATATAGAAAAGCTGATAGTGGGCGGCTGAGGAGAACGAATTGCTATGCAGTAACGGCAATTGAAGATATCGTCAAAACATACGCCCCTTTGCTACTCCACCGCGTCGTATACTCGTATATAGTATTGTAAAAGAGTACTGTATCTGGAACATTCATTTGCATGGCCCACAAACCAACGTATGACATAGGAGACTCATCAAAAGCATTGCATTACTATTTACCTCTGTACTCGTAGGTAAGAAGTAATGTAAGCCCTGCCGTCCTTAACATCTTCGCAGCGGCTATGTCAAGATAGTCTCCACGGGTAGCGTCACTTGCGCTACGCCACACCTCTCGGCCACTACGCCAAATTTGTCATATCTCGCGCTTCCGATCCGCCTTGACGCGTTGTTCCATCTGCGTTATATCCGGCATGGGGCTCTGTCTGTGTTCGTGACGCGAACGGGCTGTTGACTGATGTGAACATGAGTGAACGACATATGAGCCAAAGTAAATGGCAAAAATGGAGTATAGTACGAAGTGGGGAGTGTATGAGAGAGAACAGAGATCAGATACTCGAGGGATAATTCTGTGCTCATTATATAGATGACGACGCTGTAGGGCTACGAGTACATTAGGTGAAGTAATGTTTACTAATAGTTGACAAATATGACAAATATACGAGAGAGAGAAAAAAATACTATCTTGAAACTGTTTAGGATTTACCAGCGCTAATAGTGCTGCGAAGTCTCAATTAAAGGGGAGTATTTTTTCTCTTGATCAGTACAGAGTAGACACCGAACGTATCGATCGTGATTACCGAGAACTCTTAATATCAATACTTTGCAGCAGTCACTGCGCTGCTACAGGGCAAATATTATGACAAGCAGTCTTGTTCACATCATCGTGTGCAAGTCGAAGTCGAAACAGCATCCGTAGCTATTTCAACCTGGTCGATAGGCAGCTTGACAGGGTCCACCTCTCCAAGAGGTGCCAGCTTCATGTCCCTGTCAGAGGCATTTAGCTCAATATCAGTAACAAATCGGCTGAGCGAAAAACAATTTCTTCCTGGATGAATTTGTTGTAATCGTTAACATTGCAGAATGTCAAAGCGGCCGCGATATTGCCACGTATGGCTGCTGTGTAGTCCAATATCGATATCCAAAATGGCGTATCGCAGGGCCGGCTTCTCGAACATCAGTACACCGGAGAGACTGCTGGACAAGGTAAGATTTAGATTAGGTGCAGATATCATATTTTTGCTCTGATGAGTCGAAGAGGTCATCAACGAAGTTGATGATCTTGCGGAAGCGATATATACCTTCGTTGCTGATAGTAGTAAGTAACTCTCTCTGCACCTATAACAGAGGCACGACAACCGCTTCATCGTGGAGCATGGCAGTCTCAATGTTGCTAATGGTGACGGTGTTCAGCTCGGTAACAGTAGCATTCTTGTTCAAGTGAGCTGCCAGGGTGGTGGCTGGAGCGTCGTAGGGGGGAAACACTGATTAGGCTTGACGATGACAACTTTCTTGTTTTCTAAGCTAGCCTTCTCGGGGCCGCGAACGACGACAGGAGATTTGTTTGAGACTTCTAGAATCACGAACCCAACAGCCTTCAGAATGGGAATAGTGTAGCATCCACAGTCTTGCGAGTGAGGACATTACCACCATCGTTGATTAGTGAAACCATGTTCTCTGCAGTCTTACTTCAAACCAAGTTCGAAACAGAAAGGTGATGAATCGGAACAGAATCACAGTATTCGTTGTTCTTGATGTTCTTAATGGCAGTTTGCTATAGGTTAAAGAGGTTGGGGGTTCATGCGTGAGAAGAGACGCTGCTGTTCTCTCCGTTATCGACACTCGTCTCACCACTCGCTATGCTTTTCCGCTGTCTTGATACTCTAATAGACTGGTGGACTTTTTGCCTCTTAGTACCACGCTTTGTTCTCTCTGGAAAGCAACTTATTGTTCTGGTTCCTTAGAATCTTTCACAACCTGTACATTCTCATGTGCACTTGACCTATTAAGTATCGTATCAGTGCCACGCCTCCACGGATTTTCGCCACGTTGTTCAATATCAGGGAGCCAGATGAGACATACCTCTAGAGTAAGACATCTATGCATGCAAGCGCCAGTTGCTCATATTTGCCAAAATTGAGATTGCTTGCCATTTTGGATGCGTTGTTATACTTTGGAGGCGCCGTTCTTGCAGTGGATGGTGTACTCAGAGGGTATAGGAGCGTTTTCTCTCTACGAGAGAGCTGGCTAAGATGCCCTAGCTGACTTGTGACTCCGATGATTACTTGTATTTTATCACTCTCGTTCAACGGATTTTCAACCGTTGTGAGAGTCACGCGAGAAGGCCTATCCTCTGGGAACGCGATATCTCTCACGTGCAAGTCTTACTTGAACGAATATAGAATAAGTCTAGTTCAAACCCCCTTCCCTGTCTCTTTCTTTAAAGCATTTAAATAGTCTGTTGCATCCATTACCTATCTTGACACGCAATGGGATAGCGCCACATTAGCACCACATTAGCACTGAGGCATATTAAAGAACATCCCAGAATATGGACTAGAAGATGGACGGCCGCACTAATGTTTCGATTGTTCTTTTCGGGCACGGAAGCAACATGCCGGTGCTAAACCCAACATCTAACCCATGAACAAACATTGATCTAAGAGAAAAAAGAATAGGGTTTCTGGGTCCGTAAATTAGCTATCTAAATAGTGTAGTGAAAGCGGTGCTGTCGCGGATAATCTTTTCATGTACATCCTGTGGCACTTTTTTGTGCTACTCCTCTGCCTCTCTCCCTCTCTCAGCCGTCCGTCATAAGCACGGAGTTATGAAGTCTTGTTGATGCTCTTTATTCCGCCTTGCTCTTTCAGCTTGCGTGACACCTCATCTAGGCCCGTTCTGCTCTTGTACATGCTATCTAAAGCACCGATTGGTAAGAATGAGCCAATTCGCGCCGCCGTCGCATGCTTGCCTCTCCAAACCCACAGCGGTGGGTTGGTTCTGCTAATGTCCTTGACGACGCCTTCTGCCCACTGCACAGGATCCGCGCCAGTAGCAGTTGCCTCCGCACCCGACATCCATGTCTCAACGGCTTCTTTGGCGACGTTGTAAACAGAGTCAGGCGGCAACGAGACATGGGGTGTGTTGGCGTGGAAAGTCGACTTGACAGAGCCCGTCACCAGGTTGGTCACCTTGATGCCGAATGGCGCAAGCTCTAGTCGCAACACCTCGCTGAAATTCGCTGCAGCAGCCTTGGAGGCATTATAGGCGCCCGAGAATGGCATGGAGGCATGAGGCAATGCCATACATGAGGTGTTGTTCACCACCAAGCCACCACTAGACGACTTGATGAGAAGTGGGAAGAATGCGCGTGTAACTGTTATCAAAGAGAAGACATTCAGCTCAAATAGTTGCCGAGTCTGGGAGATATCGAGGTCCAGGACCGGCATAGAGTATCCAGCGCCGGCATTGTTGATGAGCACGTCGAGTGAACCACCAGTGAGCCCAGAAATTTGAGCAACGCAGGCTGCGATAGACTCGTCCGAGGTTGTATCAAGCTGTACAATCTCGAGACCTGCGTCCTCGGCCTGCTTCAGCTTTGTAAGGTTTCGTGCTGAAGCAAAAACTCGCCATCCATTTCTGTGAAAGGCGAGGGCGAGTTCTGAACCTAAGCTGCCATCCGAACAGCCAGAGATAAGAACTGTCCTCTTAGTAGCCATTGTGAGCTGTAAGACGTTGTTTTTTGGTGTTCTCGTCGTTGGTGCCGCTTCTGAAGCTGTTGGTGTTGGTGTTGGTGTTGCTAGGGATGATAGCGACAACTCAGAGATGGGTGACTCAAGCTGCTGAAACCAGGAAATCATACAAGGTATAAATCGTAAAAGTATAAAGAGACAAATTTTGATAGCTGTACAATATATGTAAAATCTATCTTAGGGTATTTATGGTCAAATAGATAACATATAAGTGACTGATTTCAACCAACAGTAAGTAATTCACGTCCGATGCCGAGAGACAACCCTCGGCATCGTAATTGCCCCGGCCCACCTTCCGAAACCCTTGTCGGAGCCGGAGTGGCTTTTGCATCGGACATCCGGGATATTGCTAATCGTGGCCCAATAGCAGGTATTTGATTCGAATAACAGGTAACCAGCATTATTAATTTTTTACGCATGTTTTGTACGTTGGCTTTCTTGGTGGCCTAAAACCTTCAATTGTACACGCAAATGCTTGGGGAACAGAAGCGAAGCCACAGCGAGTGCTGCGTAACTCTGTATTTACTCGTACTCGAGTCTGGAAGCACATAACTCTAGTGAAGAATACATTTATCATGCAACAAAATATAAAGTGCTACTGCGCATGTAGACATATACAAGCAATAGCCAAGAGGTACGAAGTAGTACTAAAGGGATCCTGCGGCTACATCGTCGCTTGCGTTGAACGTAAACGTTAAGCCTAAAAGAAAGAGAATTCTGAAAGCCATATAAGTATGATATATTCTTCATTTATTGCTAGTTAGAATAGTCATGCACTTATTATAATTTCAATCAAACATTTACATCATTATCATGGGATAGATTATATTCTGATGTTAAAAGGAGTGCAAAATTCTATGTTTTCTTGTCCTTTAAATTCAGTCCTATAAATCTTAACTTTCACCTTAGGAGCCTCGATTAGGTGTTAGAGGATGTTGAGATTTCACATAAGATGCTTGTACGGACCCATTGCATTGTACGGCCACATTCATTAGAAAATGCAGGGTCCCTCAAACATACTTGTTTGTTGGGGGCTTTCAATTTTTGAGCCACAAACTTCTCTCAGAAAAGAGTCCTCTGTATTCCTTCTTCCTAGGCTCGATAGCCAAGGCCAATGCATCACTCTATCTTAGCACAAGTAGCTTGGTGATCTGCGTGTCAGAGTACTACCACCTTTGTTGCTTTCGAGAAGATGAAGCGAGGCGCCGCGACCTTGGACTTGTTCTTGATGCATGATGTTGTGTTCATTCCCGTTGAATAATTAGCTCATTGATAGTATATGCTACTAAATTATTCGAGGATGCGTAAACGCTGAAAGTATCTTATGCCTCTTACAATAATATAAATAATTAAGTAAGTACTGTGAGATGAACTCTATTTAACTCTTTATTAGTTGTGAGGGTGTTGTCAAGACAATGCTGTTGGTTCTCCATGCCTGCTTCTGTTATAGAGGGCAGTTCACATATTTATCCAGGTGCCTTCGAACGGTGCATTTTGTTTTCAGCAAAGAGAATAGGGGCATCGATGTTGGCAACCAATGTTGACGGCCTCTTATTTCAATTAACATATAAGGAATTGTTGATACAGCATCAGCGATGCAAGCTCAGGTGTTGAGTGGTGTGCTTGCCACTAAGATAGTAGAACCAGTAATTGGATAATACGATGCGTAGAGACCAGCAGGTTTATACAGGATACGAAGCTTAACTGTGATATATAGTTTAAGTTGTAATGTTTTATAATACTAATTAAACACTTCTATTTATTCACTTTGCTTTCTATGATCAGAGAGTTAGAATATAATAGTGGATTAACATCTATATTACTTCCATCTTACACTCTAGTCCGGAAGTAACTAAAGCATAGACCAACAATACGCCTATATCAAGAATAATACAGATTGTTATAATAAAGACTAAAGTCGTGATCATATTAAGCAGCATAGTTTACACTTGGCACCTTATCTATCAATAAATACTATCTATATCTAATCTTTCTAAAGATGAATGAAGGCTAACCCTGGCTGCACGCACCCTGTTGGGGGCTTTAAGAGGGCATGTATAAATGGGTTGTGTCTTTAAACTTATGTGAATTTGCCCAATGGAAGGTCAAATGTGTGTCGCGAGCATTGTGGCTTGTGATTATTCGTTCTACACACATATCTATGAGACAAGAGTTCTAGTATTATCGGTGAATAAATGGGTGACAAAAATACGGTTTACTTCTCCCCATTCCCACTGTGCCAGCCAGAACTATAGAGTGGCAGAAGCTCCGATATTCTCTGATTTCTAGTAACCGTCTCATGGCATCTAAGTACGGAACCATTTGATATTATCCTAGTTCACGAGCCGTAGTTACATAAGCTTCCTCCTACTTTGCATCAACAAAACTATTACCTAACTTTGTGGATCTGTGTTGCATTTAGTATGGTTTTCGGTGCGGACTTAGATTGCGGGCTTATGTAGAGCATCTTGATACATATTTCGGTATTTCCACGACTTGACAGCCGGTGGCTTCCACGCTAGAGTAATAACTGCCGCATTCGGAGTTGAAGAGTTGTGACCAACGCCACAAACGTTTGGATAGAATACGCAGTCATCCCATATCCTTTGGTTTAGCTTTGTTATGTGTTCTTGTGTGGATCACAACTGAGCCATTGTTGTCAAGTTTAAATAAAATCACTACTTGCCCAAGATATTTATCCACCTTTCGCTCATTTCAAGTCATGAGTCCGCTCCGATTTCCCGCAAGGGGTCTCAATACTTTACTTACATCTAACAGGAGTTGCTGTCATCATCAATCACTATGAACCCCATGAGTGGCGTAAGTGTCACTCACTCACCGTATGCTTGCATGCCTTGTCGCCATTCTAAAAGACGCTGCGACAAAATTTACCCCAAATGTACACTTTGCACGCAGTATGTAGTATTCCACTGGCTTCGCCTAGATGAATCGCGATGCTAACAACATGACATTGCTCATATGTAGGAGGCAGATCCCGTGCGACTATCCTTATCGTCGAAAAGAGAGAAAACGCCACATTGCCAATTCTGAAGGAGAAATATCGAGGCCCATCGGGGGCAATCCGTCTATCCTTCATACGTCCAACAATAGATTAATAAAGTCAGGACGCTATAGCCTTTTGGATCTTAATGTCTCGGATATCCTTGCTTCCCGATTTCTGGATCCGGATATCTTTCATCTGTTACAGTTAGAAACACCGAAGCTCGATATAGCCATTCCAAAAGCGGTTGCTGATTCTGTTGGTACGATATTCGACATCCGAAACATTGCTAATATTTATTTTGATTCCATCCATACATGGTTTCCAATTCTGTCGAAAAAGCATTTCACTTCAAATTTACCGAATTATTTGTCTCATCGAAAATCTGAGCTGTGTCTTCTCGTAATATGTATGAAACTGAGCTGTTCTCTTACCATTACGTCAAAAACAGTACTGTATCGAACAGCAAAATCATTTCATTTCGAAGTCGAATCATCAGGAATACTTTCCGTTATGGTTTTACAAGCTGGTATTCTCATTGCAATTTATGAAGTAGGGCATGCTATATACCCAGCCGCTCTTTTATCTGTAGGTCATTGTGCTCGATACGCAACAGCGCTCGAGATCGACAAGAGTATCACTCCTCATGTACTAGATAAGCTTCCTTGGAATGAGGTAGAAGAACAGCGTCGAGTTTGGTGGTCTATTATAATATTAGACAGGTGAGTATCCCTACTTACACATATAGAACAGCTTGTTTTGCCAGAAGCTATGTCGACACCTTCGCTAAAAAAAAAAAAAGATATCTCAATCTCTGTAACCCTGGACGCCACCTAATCACTCCAGATCCAGCACCAGATTGCTACCTTCCTGGTGATGATCAAGAATGGGATACGGGGGTATGCTATTCAACTTATCGCTTTTGTGAAGAGTGTGCTAATCATGAATCCTCTAGTTGTCGCGGTCTGAAAACTCATTAACAATTGGCTCGTCATCAGGTTCATACATAGGTCGCTTCGCTCGATTTGCACAAACAGCTCATTTATTAAGCCAAGCATTATATAGCGTGGCTAAAGAACCTACTACAGAAACAGAGCAGCTGCGGCGCACTCTTATGGCTCTTGTCAATCTTTCATTTATGGAGGGCACAATGAGAAATTGGGCATTCTGTAGTCAGATGGCGGTGTGCTTTAGGTAAGAGATATATTATATTCCATGGGTGCATATTTACTAAGTCTCGCCGTTTCAAGTGGGATACTTTTATTGGATTATCCAAGTATACCGCTGGATGGAGATGTTGCTATCAAGCCAATGTCTATGGAAGCGGAATCGTCTCTAAATGCCGCGATAGAATGGATATCGAATTTCTTAATCGAAACAGGTGGACAGAATTGCGAACGTGTATCACCCTTCTTGCTGCATTTTCTCTATAAGGCAGCATCAATTTATTCAAGACTTCAATACTCTTCGTTGCAAAAGTCTAATGAGGAGGACAGAATAACTATTTTAAAGGACGCTTTGCGCCTTGTAAACCATCGATGGTTAGCGGCTGGTAAGTGAATACTCTCAGTTTTGTTTGTGCAATTATTAATTATCTTTCAAAGGGGCATATCTTTCACTTCTTGAGAAACAAGAAATCTTGTTTTTAGTACAAAATAACAAAATCTAATTAGAACCTTGTTAAGTAATGGAATCTGCTATACCACATGTAAATTCTTTATCCTTTATTCACAAGCTTGCCAAATTGCTTAACAGTAGACTAATAGCATCCATTGTCATAGATAGTATATATGCTTGGTCAATTCCCTTCTTATGTCACAATAGAAGTGTTAGAATATGTAGGATTCAAGTCCTCTAAATACTATATCCACACACATTGCCAGGCACTCTTCAATCTCTTGTCTATCATGCCACGCGTCGTTGTATGCAACACTTAGGCTTAATTGATCTCTGTATGTTCCCAAGAAGAACCCAAGACCATTCCGAAGATCTTCTCCTGTTACCCAAGGATCGGAAACTGAGATAACACCAACCTTTGGGGGTATGATCCTATCAATGAGACCCATGCTAGAAATAGATGCGGACGGCTGAGCGCTAGGAGGTGGTACTGGCAGTAGCTCTCGCACTGCTGGCGGCAGCTGCGGTGTACCAGCAGTCCAATAGTAAGGTACAAGTTGAGAATGTTCTGCATCATCGCGGACGTCGTGATAGAACTTTTTCATCTCTTGGAGAACCCTTGAAAATTCTTCAGGTTCCGTCTGCTGCTGGTCCACGGCCGTGGTACTACCGGCGGCTGGAATGATCATGTCTACTAGCAGGCTCGTTCCCGATCCTGAGTGGTACAATGCAGCAGGGTGTTTTGCAGAGTTATATGGCTCGGTGCAATTTCCACGTTCATTCCGTAAAATATAGCTGACGTATCGAACCTTCTTTGGTTCAGAGCCCCTTTCTTGAAGATTTCTCATCATAATAGGAATAGCAGCATGAAAGACATGGGTAACAGTAACGCCAATATATGCGCATGCATGGAGGAGCTTCGAAGTCTTCTCCTGTGAAAGTGATAGGGCAACCCGCTGGTGCTTTCCTGGAATAACTTCCCCTTGTTTCCACGGAATGAGTAGCAACGGAATATCGCTCGCCAACTGTTGCTCTTTCGAAGCCGCAACCTTGGCTAATCGATGTTGTTGCTGCTCTGTGAGGCTTTCTGGTAGCCTTGCCGCCACACGATAAGGTGGACTCATGTTACCAAACTCAGAATCGTTATCAAATGTGGGGAGTTGAAAAGAAAGTCCTTGGTTGTATGCTTTGGAGGCAATATTAACCAGATTTCCTAAGAGAAGAAGAGTACCAACGCCGTCAATAATATCATGAGGAGAACGGAGAATAAGGTCGCGACGGATCAGCCTGGTATGATCCTCCTCATGTGGCTCAGGAGTTGGTGTGATGACGAACAAGGTTGGAAGCTCTGGGGCAGGAGGGTCGCTGTTTGCCCATTCAGCACCAGTCTGACTCGTCGAGACCTTGACAAACGTTTGGTCGAGCCAGGCCTTCTGTTCAGCTATGGTGGGAATAGTGCGGTACACCTTAGCAAAGCTGTTTGTGCTAACATCATGTTTCACCTGCGACGCAATGGTCGGGTGGTCATGCCTGAGCGTGAGCCAAGCGTTTTGCAGGGCCGTATCAACACGAGTATCCGAGATATTGTCAGTAGAGTCAACATGGTCGAAGACAAGCGATATGTGACCAGTAATGGCAAAAAAAATTCGACCAGTACCTTCATAGAGCTTGGATAAAACAGCATAAAGCTGTTCAATTTCATCAACAGAGCGCTGCCAAACCCCTTGCTCAACCTGTTGCCAGATATACTTATTATAGTGAGTCGCCATTGTTGGATTTGACTTGATGATATGAAGACTTTATTGAGACGTAACTAAGCATCAATTTGAAACGAGAAAACACCAACTATCGAGAATAGTGATTATAAGGTCGATTTAAGAGAGCGACCTTTTTATTTTATTTATTTAACTGGACCCTAAGGCAGCATTTCTATACCTTGTACAGAGCAGCATAAAGCATTCCTTACCATCAGATGACTCCATAACAGTTGTATCTAACATAGTATTTTGATATGAGCGATATTCCCCGAAAGATTTCCCGATATTAAGCCATCACCATCCCACAGCAAAGATCCCAGCTTCTAACACATGCGTCCTCCCAGTCTTGGCGAAATTATTGATGGTTCATAGCTTGTAATTATTTAGATACAAACCAGTAGGTCCATTGTTGAATAGTCAACTGACCACTCGGTGATCCTGACTCTGTATTGGTGCTTATCCTACCTTAGTTCCGCCGATAGCCACTTACTCGTTATGGGAATCATTGGCCATAGGATCAGAGTTCTATGAAGGAAGGTAATGTTATCGGATCTGTTCCGAAGTATATGGGTTGATAATCGGTATATCCGTAATTCTCCGACGGACATTTCACTAATAATCAAATAGCTTACTTGGTTGAGCTTCCTAGCAAGATATACAGATATTAGTAAAGCCGATTGGAAATCAAAGAAGCTGATTTGTGCGTTGCTGTAATATATCTTTACGATGTATCAGCCTACAGTGTTACCACTCAACATCTCATGACTGATATAACAGGTACGTGCCGCGTAATAAGTATAGATTAATCAGCTTTTGATCACTTGAATTATTTAGCATTGAGGATTACTCAGATTACGATCGTAATCCAGATACACCATGATCCAGCGTCATCTAAGGGATTGCACTGATATTCAGATCTAGCCATATGAACTTATTTAGATAGTCAATAGCCAGTTGTTACGTGGAAGAGATGCGGTTGCTAAACATGCTGATACTCTTGAGCGGGATCTCGAAGAGCAGTGTGGGCTATTGATTGCATCTGCAGTCTTCAATCTGACAGGGATTAAACTTGCCTCAACATCAACATTCTTGACAAGCAAGTCTAGAGCTTGAGATAGATTTCAGGCAAATTGCAATAGTATTTTTTTTACCCCCGAATCTATGAATAGAATTTGAAACACGTAAATGGCACATTCGGAATAGGTGCCGCACTTTGATCCCAAGAGATTGAAACTTTCCATAGATGAGCTCTTGTGTCCCCTCAACAGTGTATTGAGATGGGCTCAGCAAGCCACAGTCTAAACAAGGGGTCTAGTCTAGCCATTGGCCACCATCAGTAAGCTCTCAAATATTGCTACCCAGTGTAGCAGTCAATGATAGCTGCAAGAAATAATTGACGTATTTTCAAAACTTCATTTTATAAGGGCAATTATCCTATAATAACCAAACACGCTACATACAAACGATCGCTTCTAACCTTTCTAAGAGCAATATTCTAGGCATATCTAACCGACATATACCGATTCTGCGCTGCGGATATTTGTTGCGCACATTCGGGGCGGGATTGAACAAACACACCTCCGAGTGGGAATCGCCGAGGGTGGAGACACGAATATGAATGAAGGCTTTTGATTAGAGTCTATTTGAAAATTATATATAATTCAGTATAACTCTACAACATATTTTGTTAATAAATCTTATAGCTATACTTTGCTTATACTACTTTAACAACACGACCTCACTCAATTCTCACGACTTCCTCGATCTCGCGGATCCCATCATGGCGTCTAACCCCCCCGCAAAATGCTGTACTGTTGGCGTCAGACACGAGTAAGATGTCAAATCGAACTCCCATTTGTTTTTTTTTAAAGAGATCTTATAATGTAACCACGGCTAACAACAGCCTGAATCCTAGAGGTACGCCTACTGGCAAGATGATCAAGATCGCTGGCAAATACAATGCGTACCTGGCTACTCCTGATAAGCAGCGCAAGGACGTTGGTATTCTATATATCCCAGACGTTCTTGGCATCTATCAAAACAGCCAGTTGATTGCCGACCAGCTTGCTGCTAACGGCTACGTCACTGTCATCCCCGATCTGTTTAACGGTGACCAACTGGAATTCAATATATTTAACGGAGACCAAGTCGACCCTACTATTGATCCAGCGCACCCTAACGACTTCGACCTCCTACGTTGGATTCAAGAGGGTAGAAATAATGCCGGTCCCCATACTACTGACGTCGTCGATCCCATCGTAGTAGACGCAGTCCGCTACATGAAAGAGGAGTTGGGCGTGAAGAGTCTCGGCGCGGTTGGCTATTGTTTCGGAGCCAAAGTAAGCTATCGCTCTCCTTTCCTAACTTGACAAGGCCCGCCAAAGCAAAGCTACCGGTCCACTCCACGAGATTATCCCCTGATCATACTAGCACTAACTAATGGTACAATAAACAGTATGTCGTTCGCCACCTGAAGAACGGCGTTGATGTGGGCTACATTGCTCATCCCTCATTCGTTCAGGAAGATGAGCTAGCTGCTATCTCGGGACCACTCAGTATCACTGCGGCTGAGACGGACCCCATCTTCCCTGCTGAGAATCGTCACAAGTCAGAAGTAATTCTGCACAACACCGGTCAGCCTTACCAGATTAGTCTTTTTTCCGGGGTACACCACGGCTTTGCCGTCCGCGGTGACACTACTTTAAAGCATCAAAAATTCGCCAAGGAACAGGCGTTTTTGCAGGCTATTAACTGGTTCAATTCTTGGCTGGCATAAGCCGGCGGTCCGGAATTGTAGCCATGCACCATTGTCACTGTTGAGCAGCTGCTGTTTACGAGATAGCTTTAGTTAAAATTGATCTTTGAGTAGTAAATCATCTGTCCTTTAATCTCACTTAGTCCACGTCCACCAGATGCCAATATTCCCATCCACATCTAAGATCCATAATTGATGCATCAGTCCAGACAAAGGAGTTTCAACTATCAAGTAATTGTCTAATGAGATTCTGAGGATGTAATTCACTACGGGTTGAGGCTATAAGAGAGATGTCAAAGAAGAAAATAGAAGCCAGATCAGTCAAAAAAAAAAAAAAAAAGAAAAAAAAAAAAAAAAAGCAATAAATGTAGAAAATAGAGCATTGTATTTTCCTTAAATGTGGCGGGACTTATATATGACTAGAGACATTGTAGCCTATCGAACTTTGCTATATTATGCAGCATCTACATAGAAGTCCTTAATGAGCCCGATAACAGCAGATTTTTCTTCTTCTTCTTCTTTATGCTCAACTAGCTCATGATCCACCTCAAACATCGAAGCAGATGGTGACATATCATAGCTACGTCAGTACACCAGCAGATTCTTAGTTAAGCTTGGTGATAAATGTAAACTGCGTAAGAGGGCCACTCTCAGTCAAGAGAGCGCCACCTGGACAAGCGTTGCCCGAAAATATAGCCTTAGCATTGACCTATAGTTGAACCTATTTTAGTAATAATCCCCATGTTTACAATAGCCTTTTAAACTCACAACGCAGTTACTCTCGGATCGAATGTTATGAACTTGCTGTTACTCATGTATCAGTATCTTCATCCCAAACGAGAACTAATATGCCCTAGCACTTACAAGCTCCAAGCCGTAGACATTTCCATCCTCCTTAGCTGTGACACCGTCTTCGAGAGCAGTGGTAACCGTTTCCGCACCATCTGCTGGGAAGGTAAGCTTTGAGCACAGATAAGTAGCCCAATCGATCTTAGTCGAGGCGTCGATATCAAGGATTGACTGGGGAATGGAATCATCCAGAGGAAGGCAGATCAGCGAGTCAGCAGCCACAGAGACAGCAAGGCTCAGGGCGGTGAAGATGGCTGTTGGCAGAAGCATGATGGGAAGTAAGTATGTTCAAGAATGGGATAGAAATTGGGGGAAAAAAAGTGAAGCAGGTTGGAGTGCTGAGACTTTGGAATTACACCTGGAAGTGATATATATATATAAGTGATATATATACTCCGTATACATATATTATATGATTCCAAAGCCAACTACCTACTTAGTCAAGAAGAAAAGCGGTCTATTTTCTTACAGTAGGTGACCTTATCAATTATAAAGCAAAGCTTAGTATTGTTACATTATAAATAGACCTTCCTAAAGGGGGCAGAATTATACTTTATATGCTCTATGAAGGAAAAAAAAACATAGCACCGACGTCTAGAACTCTTTAGTATTGGACTTTTTTTTTAAAAATAAATAAATAAATAAATAAATAAATAAATAAATAA
>JACBYL010000992.1:0-10812 GCA_015266385.1 Trichoderma oligosporum
ATCCAACATTTAATTGTGGTGATGAACTAAAATCCGGAGAAGACTTGTTATTACCTTAAAGGGGTGTGAGGTGGTACGCAGCGGCCGAACGTAAGATGACGACAATGTGATGATCGACTGCCCAGCTCGGTCCAGTTCGGTCGGATACAGGCCAGCTTGCCTGGGGGAAAAAATCGCTTTCTAATGAATGATAGCAGTCGCACTTTAGGTAGCTATAACCCTCCCCGACACACTAACAATGTCGACTGACGGCGGCCTCCAGGGGAAAATGCTTCACGAGGTCGTGAATTCACAAGGATTGCAAACACTGCCTTTCAGTAGGGGTAGATTGACCATCAACGTGGAATCGAAGATATACAGCAGTCTCCAGAGAATCAAATACTATCATCTATTCAGTCAAGGCTTCAGGTCCAACCAGTTATGATGAAAGATCCAAGATAGAGCTCGTGCCGGTATTGCTAGTTCTGAGTCTGTATTTAAAACTTTCCCCGACAACATGAGACTGATCGAGAGAACGAATTTGAAGCCAGTACCAAAGTAAGTCGAGAGTAGACAGGAGTGTACAGCTTAAAAACCTAATATCAGGAGAAAAGGCGAAAGTAAAGCGAGCTATATCTAGCAAGCTTCGCCACTCTAAGTGGCAGAATCGAGCATCTCGATTTGCAATAAAAGGGATATCAAATGACGCGACACTAGAGCAGTTGCTTCAAATGATATTCGAGAATTAAAAAAATAAAAGCGAAAGGGCTCTTTGGCTACTTCCAGACGTCCAGATTTAGGGATAACCTCGGCTCTCAACTTTGATAATACAAGCAAGGCGAATGCAAATAATCCAGGGTCTTCCGGAACGCGTAAGTTGAGAATGCAATGAGGACAAATCGAAATTGGACGTTATAGATGAAGGAATATAATGATACCAAACGCTCACACGGTATAGGCAGATATGAGACGGCCTTAAGCTATGACGGCAAATTCTGCTTGCCAGCGTCTCTCCTTAGACTGGATAGCAAGGTCTCAAGCAGCCCCCACGGCACCTGTATGTGCCTTTGGTTTTTTTTATTTCCCCTTTGGCCCCAGAAATAAAAATTAAAAACGTTATCAACCTTGGCTGGGGTTGAGCAAATGGGGGGGTAGACAAAGAGCGTTGGGCGAGAAATAGTTATGGGGAAAAGAAACCGAGGAGAGAAAGTACTGACCCCCCCATGCGAAAGATAGGAATGGCACGGGGGATTTCTGATGGCTGGATGGGTAAGAAAAAGAAAGGGAGGGACGAATACTGGGGCTCTCTCTACTCCGTGTTCCGTACGGAGCATTTGGACAGGATGCGTTAAGATGCGTACAAGTAGGACGTGCCGAGGGTAGGTGTGCCGCTATCAGAGAACCTGGTCCGTACCTCTCCAGGGTTGTCTTGACACCGACGTGACCGTGATGAAGCGTTTTTCGATCAAGACCAGCTAAAAAAAAACGGACTGGGGGGAGAATCGGCAACGAAGTGAGGGATCGGAGTGGTAATAAGACTCCATGAGCTACTGCAGACAAACCAACAGAACGGGACCACAACGTTTTGACTAACAGCCCTAGCAGAACGGCACGGAGACTGGCGTACAAGATACCTATGAACATGAGCATATTTGGTCTCACATACTGGGGTAATTGATACCTATATGGTGAGGAGCAATGACGATGATGATGTAGCTAGCATGGAGCATTTAAAGCTGTTCGATGTTACAGTACCAATTGAACCGAGGATCCAATACCAACGTCAGCAATAAGACCGATATGCCCAAGACATATCAACTTCGAGGCAAAGCTCTGCGCATCATCACCTTGCTAAACTAGTCGCGCAAGTGCAACAATCGCAAACAGCTAGCATCTCTTCGCAAGACTTCTCAAAACTTCTAGATGCATCGGCCACTAATAGGAAGTACCGCGAAATTTGCTGCTGCAGCTGGAACGAGCTGGGAGGTCGCTGACTGGGGACACAAATGACTTTCATTACCATGGCAAAGTACTCTATTTACAGGCGCAGAGCAATTGGTCTGCTCCGTATTTCGTACGGCTGAAGAGGTCGCAAAAGCAAAAGGAACGCCACGTATTAAACTACGTTTGCAGCCCATGACAGGAAGGACAGAAGACAGGGTGGTGGTAACCAACCCAGAAGGCGACTTGTAACACAGCGCTGCACTCAAGGCGACGACTTGTATGCAAGTAGCAACTCCCTAGCCATACATACGCGAAAAGGACGTATAGGCATTAATGTTAGGAGTAAACAGGCCATGAAGAGCTGAAGAGCTAACGGCGAAGCTAAAATCAGGGGGGTTGAAGTATCAGTGCAGTTTGACTCGATCCGGGCTTGATTATTGCCGTGTCCTTCAGCTGCCGCCCGCCCAGGAGCATTCTAGACGGATAGCTATCTACCTGAAGACTGCCCGCGATGGAGCATCAATACTCTGCTTCTTCTGAGCAAAGGCGCCAATACGGAACACAAACAACTAAAAGAAATAGCTACTACCATGCTACAGAGTACTAATATGGAATTCTGCTGCTCCTAGTTGGGATCAAAGGGGCGTATCTGTGCTTCCGCTTACGCTGGGAGAAAAAAAAAAGGGGGGGAGGAGAAAAAAAAAAGAGAGAATAGCGGCATGGTTCATGTAGCTGGGAGGCTGGAACTAGCTTAGCTAGGAAAGTTAGGTCCCAAATGGTCCTCCGCTTTGACAAACCAAACTGTGGCGGACGCAGCGGTTGGTGCCCGCGAGATGCAATTCGGGCGGCATGGCTGTCGTCGGATCATGACATTGGCCTGAAAGGACAGCGATCTCGATCCCATTCAAGCTTTTTGGCTCGTGGCTTAAGGCCAGTGGATAGCCAGGCAAGGGAAAAGAAGTGGAGGGTGACAGCGGATTGGGCCAGGCACCGGGTGAGGTGATGGAGGCGACAGGTAGCCTATCACAGCCGCAGTTTATCGTTACGTCACAAACACCCCCGGGGGCGTCGACTTTGGAACTTGAACCCATGCCGGTGGGGCCTTGGACGGAAGACTGTGAATCGAATTCCAGCTTGAGAATCGGATTTGGGTCTCGCCACTCGCAGACGGGAGGCCAAAATGATCCTCTTGTACTTATCCTTCTCTCTCTCTCACTAAAACAACTTTCTTCCTTAAGGGCTTCAATGGGCCCGTAGAAAAAATAAGGAAGCAGAGGAGGCAAATTTGGAGAATGACAGCCACCGCTCGCTCTTTCGAGACGCCTGTCTGCAAATGTCTCATCTTCCAAGACAGACAGAAAGCTGTTCAAAGTACCGAAAAAGAGGAGCCCAGACAAATGGGACCAGTGACATGTCCTCATCTCACAAAACGGCGCTGCTACGTTGTCGGGCATATGGAAGAGTAATGCTTAATCTCTGCTCATCTTCCTTTCTATAACTCATAATGATGAAACCACGCCAACCGAGAACATTTGAGTTTGATATGAGATAGCTAAACACGCATCCTTCTTATACATAAGCCCTTTGCCAAAGAGCTGCATGGCGGCTCGAATAATTTGCGATAATACCTTATGTCAGAAACAACTCGTATTAACTTTATCCGCGGTTGGGCGCTCTTAGCCAACACGTTCTATGAAACCAGGGCTGCGCCATGGCGGCTAGCCCACACCTCCAAGATGACACATGTCTGAGAATGCATCCCACAAAGGCCATGGGAAATTCCCATTAAATAGGGCAATCAGTTAAAGATCTCGATCCTGTTGAACTGGTCGCCATTCTCATCCGTGAATCTTCCCTTGCTAGATTACTAAAGGATACATACAAACATAGTCCAGCGATGGCGCAAGATCTGGAGACGACTAGGGATTTTGTACTCCGTGCCAGGTATGAAGTAGTATCACGGAGTAACACTGGGGGATATGCTATGGGGAAGTTCTTGCATCTCTGCCAGGGCAAGTTCTTGTAGGTCAGCAGAACATGCAACGGGACTGTCTATCCACATCTTAACTCTTTGATCATGGCTACGTCTTCGTATAACTGATCAAGTAAGCTTGATGATCAAAATGTCACAGGACGGATAGCAGCATCTCGATTCAACGTATTTTTATCAGACTAGGGTCAGCATCGTTAAATGATGATGGAGGGGCCTTCCCCTCATGGCCAAGGGCAAATGCCTCCCTCAACACCTTCCATCTGCTGTTGGCGGATGACTCGACAGCATCTATTCCCTAGAATGGTGATTTGATCCAAGATACGACGTCGTGGTCTTTATTTTTTTCCCACTTCTGAAATTCAAACGCACAGGTAATGGGTACATAACACTGCAGAAGCCGGACCAGGCCATAACCAATTACGGTTGATCTTTACAGCCAGAATCTAGACCATCAATTGCATAGGAGGGGGGGGAAGGGGGGGAGTGTATGAAGTATCACACTCTAATAAGTACTACTCTAAACTAAGAACAGTAAAAGGATGAGTCGCTTCGCTGGAATCTAGCTAACACAACACAGACACAGGGTATACCAAAAGCTGCCGTCGTCCCCCAAGCCACTCCCAGGGGGGACAAAGAAAGGGCTATAGCGTTCTAGGACTGGGATCCCCAATATAAACGTTTCCCAAGTTTGTTCAGTGAAGCACACCACCGAGCTAAACACATCTGGACGCCCCAAGCTCGACAGATGGCCAAAAAAAAAGACACTGGCAAGCCCGTTTCTGGTCGCTCAACTGATGTAAGAACGAACGAGACTTTCGTGTTCCAGTTATATGGGTAGTACGGTTCTTCGGAATGCCTACTTTCTCCGTCGTCTGACGGTTTATGGTTGTTTTATAGATGAGCCCAGACTCCTTTGCGCTCGCCCCCCAACAGGCGAGAGTAATCTTATTTATAAGTTATCCAACGGAGGAGAGTATTCAAATGGCTGCTTTTCCGGACACGAAAACATCGCGTTCCAAGCCAAATAGCCTGCTAATCTGCCACTTCTCAAAGACAAGGCTCTTTTTTTTTTAAAAAAAATTAATTTTTTAATTTTTTTTTAAATAAAAATATAACCTGCCCCGGTACGATGCCATTTGGGCAACTAATTTCCACTAACTGATTTTGCCATCCATGTTTACGGAACGGTATTCCGGTCTGGGGTGATGAACAGCCTTCAATTGGTCATTGCGCAGAGCTGAATGCGCCCAGGCAGACACTCTTACTAGTCATGGCAATTTCAATACTACTCCTTGATAAAAAGACATTGTCTGAGGCAGCTAGCCAGCTCCAACCCATCGATGACTATTATTTTGACCACATATACCTACATAGGGGGCATATGCTGAAGAGGGTAAATACATAAGTTGTTGTACCAAGGTACTTGATGGAGTACAGTAACTCCGTATGAAACCTGAAGTTCCGAATCAAGTATCAGTTACATCACGTGAGTTTCATCAGCTCAGCTACCCGTTACGAAGTAGGTACTCGGTACCTCATGCGAAGTACTGCGTAGTAGATGGGACGATTCAACCGCTTGGTATGAGGATGAGTAATAAGAACCTCAGCCTTGCAACTTCGTCACGTATAGATAGGGCTAACGAACAACTTGTCTAGTATCAAAAATTCCAACACTGCATTTCTCTACACCTTAATCGAAGCCCTTTCAACCATTTCTTTTTCTTTCATTTTTCTTCAAGTGTCACAAGACGGGCTTCGATAATATATAAAATATAATAAAATCTCAAAAAAAAAAAACCATGGCTGCATCAGCAGATAGCCCTACCAAGGGCTCACCAAAATCAGATCACCCCGAACCTGTTCCCGACGTCGACCTTGCCCAGGTATGTCCCATCATTGGAAATTAGCTCTTTGATTGTCCCCTATCGGAATCAAAGGCATTCCACTCTCCTCTCCTCTCCTCTCCCTCTCCTCCATATTATGTCTCGGTCGTTGTCTTTTTGCCTTTCTTTATACTTCATCTTCGGTACGAAGTAGCAATAATACCGAACATCCTGGCCGATGTCAATACCGTCATTCATTCCAAACTACAGTGTGTTTTTTTTTTAAAAAAAATAAAAAAAATAAATAAACAACAAATACCAAGAGTATACAAAATATCATGTTAAGCAGATCATGGCTAACCAACATATCTCAACGTGTTTCAGACGCTCAGAGATCTCACAAGGTAAATCTCAGCCTTTCCTAGTATTCAAAATTCCCTTCTCCTACTTTACTTTACTTTACTTTACCCTCTCTTTCTCTCTCTTCTCCTCTTATAAATACGATTCATCTTTACCCCCTCCCCCCCCCCCCCCCCCAACCCCCTTATATCAAAACAGTTATCAATGAATCAATCATTTTAAAAAACAAAAGTGATAATAATAATAATACTAATAATAATAATAATAACAATTCCATATAGAGGCGAACAAGCCGCATCCGCTATGGAAGCCAATCTTACAAATCTCGAAAGCAAATTAGACGCCCTACTTGCCACCTTTGAAGAGCTAGACAACAAAGGTAAAGGCAGTGCTGTGAATAGCACGGACAAGACAACGCAGGATGGTAAAGATGACGAGAATTGAGAAATTTTTACCTCTTTTTTTGAATTTGGGACTCTTGGGTTCTTTTCTGGCGAGCAGGTGGGCCGGCCAGCAGGCTTATCATGACAAACAATCCATGAGAAAATGATTTCATCAATAGCAATTTCATTGCCTTCATACAACATACAGTACTTCATGACCGATCACCCGGCAACATAACAGATAGGACATTTGCTTTTATAGTACAACACTCACGTCACGTATATATCATAGCATCAATAGGGACAAAAATGTTGCGGGCCAGTTAGGCGACGTCAAAACATTCGTTCTCACATAGCCGACACATCACATAGTAAAAGTCAAAAAGGATATAGGAAAAGATGGGCCGAGGGGGAAAAGGTCTTTCACGTCACTAACAAGAAATGAAATGAGGCATTCCATTCAACGTGAAAACAGAAACAAGTTCTCTCTTTCTCTCTCTCTCTCTCTCTCTCTCTCTCTCTCTCTCTCTCTCTCTCTCTCTCTCTCTCTCTCTCTCTCTCTCTCTCTCTCTCTCTCTCTCTCTCTCTCTCTCTCTCTCTCTCTCTCTCTCTCTCTCTCTCTCTCTCTCTCTCTCTCTCTCTCTCTCTCTCTCTCTCTCTCTCTCTCTCTCTCTCTCTCTCTCTCTCTCTCTCTCTCTCTCTCTCTCTCTCTCTCTCTCTCTCTCTCTCTCTCTCTCTCTCTCTCTCTCTCTCTCTCTCTCTCTCTCTCTCTCTCTCTCTCTCTCTCTCTCTCTCTCTCTCTCTCTCTCTCTCTCTCTCTCTCTCTCTCTCTCTCTCTCTCTCTCTCTCTCTCTCTCTCTCTCTCTCTCTCTCTCTCTCTCTCTCTCTCTCTCTCTCTCTCTCTCTCTCTCTCTCTCTCTCTCTCTCTCTCTCTCTCTCTCTCTCTCTCTCTCTCTCTCTCTCTCTCTCTCTCTCTCTCTCTCTCTCTCTCTCTCTCTCTCTCTCTCTCTCTCTCTCTCTCTCTCTCTCTCTCTCTCTCTCTCTCTCTCTCTCTCTCTCTCTCTCTCTCTCTCTCTCTCTCTCTCTCTCTCTCTCTCTCTCTCTCTCTCTCTCTCTCTCTCTCTCTCTCTCTCTCTCTCTCTCTCTCTCTCTCTCTCTCTCTCTCTCTCTCTTTCTCATATCCACTCACTTCCCATTCTACTCCGCCAATTTCAGCGGCCACCATACCCTGAGTACTGCCTTTCCATTTGATACCTATGCCCCTCGTGTTTAAAGGCCTATCCTTGTCTTTATTCCCATCATACCGCCAGCAATCATGACGAGAAGGTTCCGAACCCGAAACGTGCATCTTGTAAATATAAAAAAAGAAAGATGATAATGAAATCCACTTCCACCCTTTCGCTATGCCATTCCATTCACGTAATTTCCATGAAAAAGCCGACTTACTATTGCTGCTGCAACCCTAGCTAACGACCCTCTCTCTACCTGATACTAGGAAGAGAGAATAACTCATGCAAAGAAAAAAGAGCCAAAAGAAAAGAAAGATAAAAAAAAACCACAAAGGTGGAAAAGCGACAGGTAGCACCACAAGGTTTAGAATACAGCAAAAGAGGGGGTTATAAAGGGAAATTAAGGAAGTTAGTAGACCAGATAAACAGGACAGGACCGGCACGTCTTTTTTTTTTTCTCGTCCAAGATCATATCAACACCGTATTCGCCGTGGTGAAGGTAAGAGACATGTCGACAATATCCCAAAATAATGGATGATGATCCTCAAAAGCAAGATGGCTAAACATGAAAGAGTACTGGTAGTCTGACATCATCAAGCAAAGAATGATGGAGCTGCTCTGCTAGCAGTACATATAAAGCTGCGGCAGCTGCGTCTTAAAAGTCCCATACTCCCGATGGGATTGCATGAGAATGTAAATGCAACCATCAAGCCTAGCCATATAAAAAAAAAAGATATACAACCAGTAGACAGTCTTCTCGTAAGCTCATGTCAAGCAGTAAACTCATTAGATCAGCCTTCAACAAGAGACAGACGCCTTCAGAACACAAAGTTAAGTGCAACGCCGTCTTTAGCGATGGCGATCGAAATAGCATGGTACATTCTTCTTAACCTGAGAGACTGCGTCTATCGGCAAGCGCTTCGCGTGCTTTTGAAAAGGAATCCTCTTCGTCCTCCATTTCTTCCAGCCCGTCTAATAAATCAGCCCCATAGTCAGATAAATCATTGAATCTTAGGCCAGTGCTTGATGCTGCCGCCGTTCGCGCCTCTTGTAGCGCCTTACTAGTCGCCTTGGTTATCGGCTTGTTCTTGGTTAAGGGCTCCCTGGTCGTGAACGACCTCCCCTCGATGCTTGGACGCAACAAGCCTCTCTCGCCTAGCTGACGTCCCGACGCCTTGGCTTCTGCTTGCAATGCCAGTTCTCGCTCACGGTTCTTCTCAAGCAAGGCACCACCAAGAGTGGCACATTTCAGAATGGTCTGAATGAGCTGGTTCTGCTGTAGCGGCTTCGACAGATACTCATCCATCTGCGCTTGGATGCACTTTTCACGGTCACCCATCATAGCGTGCGCTGTGAGGGCAATAATGGGAGTTCTATGCGTTCCCATGCCCCGTTCATATTCGCGGATCTTGCCTGTGGCTTCAAATCCTCCCTGTTGAAAAAAAAAAAAAAAAAAAAAAAAAAAAAAAAAAAAAAGTCTTGTTAGATCATCATCAAACTGGTTTATACGAATAGAGAAAATTTTGGTTTTTCCTGCAGAAGATTAGACTACTACTTACCATGATAGGCATCTGAACATCCATAAGAATCACATCAAACTTCTTCTGTTTCACAGCTTCCACAGCTTCCCAGCCATTGCCTACAACAGTGACAACGTGGTGATACTTCTCGAGAATCTTCACGGCCAGTTTCTGGTTGACTGTGTTGTCCTCGGCAAGCAAAATCTCAAATGACTTGGTAATGTCTGCCAGAGACGGTGTGGCTCTGTTCTCCAGGGCGGGGATCATGCCGTTGCTCAGGTCGATTAGCTTGCATGGCATTGTCATGTACGATGTGATGCCTAAATCTAAGCAAGATTTCAAGCTGACGTGAACCACTGGAGCTAATAAAACAATAGGGAGGTACTTAAAGTCATCTACCGCTCTCAACCTCCTAGCAGTATCAATTGAGTCAACGATGATGGCATCATAGGGCAAAGCGCCGCCCTCCTTAAGTCTAGTAAGAGCTGAGCTCTTTTCTGAATTGACAACGACGGGGTGTAGCCCGATCTCTTCCAGCATTTCTCCAATATGTGTCGCTGCATTGGACTGTGACTTGTCGACAAAGAGGACTTGGTGGCCGCGGTATGGCTTCAGCTGCTGCTGAACGCTTTCCGCGTGGACGTCGGCTAGCTTCACGCGGCAAGTAAAGTGGAATTCGCTTCCCTTGCCAACCTCGCTATTAACCCACAGGTCACCACCCATGAGATTGACAAATCGTTTCGAAATGGACAAGCCGAGACCTGTGCCACCAAACTTCCGCGTCATTGAACCGTCCGCCTGCTGGAACGTGTCGAAGATGAGATTGAGCTTGTCTTTAGCAATACCAATTCCAGTATCTTCCACGATGAATTCAATGGCGTATTCTCCCGGCCCGACGTGCCTCTTATCCTCCTGCTCTTGAATGGTCAAGCTAACCTCACCATGCTCGGTGAATTTGATGGCATTGCCCACGAGATTCAAAATAATTTGCCTCAGACGGAACGAGTCTCCGATTACGTAGTCAGGCACGGAGCTATCCACCTTATAAGTAAGATCAAGAAACTTCTCGTTTGCCTTGACTGCGAGTGTCTTTAGTGCATTAAAGACAGTGCCTCGCAGCGTATACGGGATCTCTTCAATAACCATTCTTCTAGCTTCAATCTTGGACAGATCCAGGATGTCGTCAATGATGGTTAAAAGACTATTAGCAAGATCGTTAACAATATTTAACATCTCGCGTTGGTATTGAGTCAAATCGGTATCTAGAGTGAGCTGCGTCATTCCAATGATACCGTTCATTGGAGTTCGAATCTCGTGAGACATATTCGCAAGGAATTCCGACTTAGTCTTGTTGGCCAACTCAGCGGCCTCTCGGGCCTGTGTATTCCTCTGAATACTATCTCTGAGGTTTGAAATCATCTGGTTGATCTTCTTCTTCAGTTCGTCCATTTCGCCGGAAGCCTCCACATCTACAAGCTTGGTGAAGTCACCGTCGGTAGCTAAGTTAGTAATATCAGAGAAGGCACGCACTTGGGTGGTCTAATATGGTCAGTCCTTGGAGCATTGAAGAGAAAAAAAAAT